>ML787741.1:479276-491435 GCA_009831015.1 Picea engelmannii | reverse complement strand
GGCTGGAAATTTTTTCACCATTATTTGAGACCTATTCCATTGGATTCATCTCTCCGCTCTTATCACTTTCATCCATATCATTTTTAGACAAAATTTTTGACCCCACCCGCCCCTTTTCAGTTCACCCATCCTCATGGCCCATACCCGTAGCCAAGACCTGGAAGCTCGCTTCAACACCATGCAATCCGATTTCCTAGAAACCCAAAAAGAAGTAAAACAACTCAGTGCTACTGTTGCCTCCATCGATTCGTCCATCAATGCTACCATAAATACAACCATGCAGTCCTCAATGGAAGAAGTCAAACAAGAACTTACCACCCATCTCGAATCTGTCTTTGCAGTACTCTGCACCAAACTGAAGCTCCCTACATATGACCATTTATCTGAAGCACATCCAAAGAATGAAGGTGAAACTTCCTCCCATTCCCATACCTTTCAGTCCCATCACTTTCAACGTGACATACGCCTTCCGAGGGTGGATGTGACCAAATTTGATGGCTCGGACCCCACTAGTTGGGTAACCCAAATGGAACATTATTTATCTTTATATGGCATTACTGATGACTTGGCCAAACTCTGGTATGGTGTTCTCCATCTAGATCAAGAACGTTGGCAATGGTGGAAATGGAGAAAAACTTCCCGTCAAGGGTATATTGCTCGGACCCAATTTGTGACTGAGCTTTATGAACGCTTTGACAAGGACACCAACCATTTGGGCCATTTGACAAATTTGAAGCAATCTGGAACAGTAGAAGACTTCATAGCTACCTTTGAACGCCTGGCTTTTCGAACAGAGGGCATGACTGATGCTTTCTTTTGAGAGTGTTTTATTAGTGGCCTCAAGGAGGAGATTTGGGCCCATGTCCTCATGGCTTGACCATTGACTTGGGTGGAGGCTACTAAAAGAGATAAAGAAGCATAATAGGTGGTATCATCTCAAAACTGCAAACCCTCCTTTATCCCTTGCCCTAAACCTGTCACTTCCCCTACTCCCTCCGTCCCATTAAAAATCCAAAAATTGACCAGGGATGAAATGGTTGAACACTAACTCAAAGGCCTTTGTTATAATTGTGATGGCAAATATTTCTTGGGCCACAAGTGTAAGGAACAAAATATTTTTATGGCCATCTCTGAGGACATTTCAGAAGAGGATGTTGAAACTCCCCTTGTGTTTGAGTCACATGAAATCATTGACATAACCCCTCCCTCAGACCCTCCCAAAGTATAACCTGTCATTTCCCTCAATGCTCTCACTAGTTTTTCCGCTCCCCAAACCCTCAAGTTAATTGGTTACATAAAGCATCAGAAGGTCATCATTCTGGTTGATAGTGGAAGCACCCATAATTTTATTCATCGCTGCATTGCCCAAGAAACTCATTTCTACATCCATGCTGTCAATAATTTCCAAATCATGATTTCCAATGGTGGTTCCATGAAATGTGGAGGGCATTGTGAAAATGTGCGTCTCCAAATCGGTGACTACCACCTAAAATCCCATATGTTTTCTATCGACATGGGTGGTTGTGACATTGTGTTGGGGGATGGCTGGCTAAGAACTTTGGGTCCCATTATCATGGATTTTAAGGCATTAACCATGCAATTTGACCAGGAAGGCCACAAATATAAATTCCATGGCACCACTGCTGGTTCACCTGAGGTCATTAGTTCCCATCGCATGGAAAAGATGCTAAAAAAATGTCATTCTGGTGTCATTGCCCAACTCCATGCCATTCAAGCAACATAAACACCCTCGGTGCCGCATGACCTCCAAGCTCTCCTTTCTAAACATCAAATGGTATTTTCCACTCCCCAAGGCCTCCCTCCTTCCTGCGGTGTTCATGATCATTCCATTCCCCTTGTACCCGAAAGCCTTCCTCCCAATATCCGTCCATATCGCCACCCCTCCTCACAAAAAAATGAAATTGAGAAAATGGTCGAGGAACTCCTTAATGCAGGCGTTATCCGCCCTAGTACGAGCCCTTAATATTCTCTTGTAGTCATGGTCCTGAAGAAAGAAGGTTCTTGGAGAATGTGTCCTGACTTTTGTGCCCTCAACAAACTGACCATTAAAGACAAATTTCCCATTCCTGTCATTGATGACCTCCTGGATGAATTGAGTGGCACCCAATTCTTTACTAAAATTTATCTTCGCTTAGGCTATCACTAGATACATATGAAAGAGGCAAACATTCCCAAGACGACCTTTCGCACTCATGAGGGCCACTATGAGTTTTTGGTCATGCCCTTTGGCTTGTGTAATGCTCCCTCCACCTTCCAAAGCCTCATGAATCATGTCTTTCGTCCCTTTCTTCGTCATTTTGTCTTAGTTTTCTTTGATGATATCCTCATCTATAGAAAAACCTGGACCGACCATCTTACTCATGTGGATCAAGTTCTCCATCTCCTCTCCCAACACCAACTTTTCCTGAAACAGTCCAAATGTGCTTTTGGTGCCTCAGAAGTAGAATACTTGGGTCATCTGGTTGGCAAGGATGGCGTCAGGGTGGATCCAAAAAAGATTGAAGCTATGCAAGATTGGTCGCACCCAAAGACTCTCAAAAGCTTGCATGGATTTCTGGGCTTAACAGGGTATTATCGCAAGTTTGTTAAGAACTATGGAAAGATTGCAGCACCTCTCATTGCTCTCCTCAAAAAGAAATATTTCACTTGGACTCCAGCTGCTGCTCAAGCTTTTCAAACCTTGAAGATGGCCATGTGCACCACTCCGGTTCTAGCCCTTTCAGATTTCACCAAGACCTTTGTGTTGGAATGTGATGCCTCAGGGAAAGGAATCATCGCTGTCTTTATGCAAGAGGGTCGAACTTTGGCCTTCACCAACAAGCAACTGTCTGAAAGGAATTTGGGCAAACCTATTTATGAAAAGGAAATGTTGGCTATTCTGCATGCCGTTGAGATGTGGTGCCCTTATCTCTTGGGGAAACGCTTCCAAATCAAGACCGACCATCAAAGCCTCAAGTACTTTCTAGAACAACACATTTCCTCCCAGGAGCAACAAAAATGGGTGACTAAGATCTTTGGTTATGATTATGAGATCATTTACAAGAAGGGCAAAGACAATGTAGTGGCGGATGCACTGTCCCAAAAATATGAAGAAGAAGGATCCCTTTTTTCTCTTTCCTTCATTGTACCCGATTGGCTCCAAGATGTGCGACATGAATGGCTTCAAGACCCCAAAAGTTCGCATCTGATCCAACAATTGCAGAGCAAGGCTCTGACTCCCTCATGGTACTCTTGGCTATAGGATGAGCTTCGATATAAAGGCCATTTTTATTTAAGTAAACAATCAAAGCTTAAATCCACGGTACTTTCTGAGCTTCATGCTACACCCATAGCGGGGCACTCAGAGTTCACCAAAACATATGATAGAGTCAAACATTCTTTTTTCTGGGATGGTATGAAACAGGACAACCGTAATTTTGTAGCTGAATGTGAGGTGTGTCAACGCAACAAGGGAGAAACAGTCAAATCTCCGGGCACACTACAACCACTTCTGATTCCACCGACTATTTGGAAGGATATCTATATGGACTTTATTACTGGCTTACCCAAATCAAGGAATAAATCAGTCATAATGGTGGTTGTGGATTGCCTTTCAAAGTATTCTCATTTTTGCGCTCTTCAACACCCATTTATTGCATCCACGGTGGCTCAACTTTTCATGGACCAGGTCTTCAAGCTTCATGGCATGCCGCACTCTATTGTTTTTGATCGTGACCCAACTTTCACAAGCAATTTTTGACAAGAATTGTTTAAGCTCTAGGGCACCCAATTGCATCTCAGCACAACTTATCATCCCTAGACTGATGGTCAAACGAAATTTTTCAACAAGTGTTTGGAAACATACCTGAGGTGTTTTGCTTCTTAAAAACAACATCAGTGGGTTCAATGGCTACCCCTAGCCAAATGGTGGTACAACACTTCCTACCATACAACTACTCGCATGACTCCTTTTGAAGCAGTATACAGACATAAGCCACCTTCAGTTCTCTCATACTTACCGGGTATCTCGAAGGTCCAGTCGGTTGAACAAACACTTACAGTTCGAGAGGATATTCTTTGTACCCTTAAATAGAACTTGGTCATGGCACAAAATCGCATGAAGCAACAAGCAGATAAAGGTCACTCTGAACGTCAATTTGCAGAAGGGGATCAGGTGTTTCTGCGACTGCAACCATACAAGAAAACTTCCCTCAAGGCCGAGCATTGTCAGAAGCTAGTGCCCGAATTTTATGGTTCTTATATAGTTCTCAAACATGTGGGACAAGTCGCATATCAGTTAGCTCTGCCTAACCAGTCGAAGCTACATCCAGTTTTCCATGTTTCATGCTTAAAGAAGGTGATTGGAACTTGGTGCCAAATTCTAACCAACCTTCCTGAGTTAGCTGAAGAAGGATCCATTTGGATACAACCAGAAGAAGTTTTGGACCAGCATGAGCGTCGCCTGCGTCAGCGAACCATCAAGGAAGTGCTGGTCTAGTGGAAAGATACGAATCCAACAGATGCCACTTGGGAACCAACTACCATTCTGCAACAATTTCCTTATCTCAAGCCTTGAGGACAAGGTTGTTTTTAAGGGGGCGGACATGTTAGGGTCCTAACCCGCACATAGGTAGATTAATATATTTAGATGTAATAAAGGTCAATATTAATAAGGCCTTTCAATAAAATATAATAAGGCGGATATAAGAAGACCTAATAGAAGCTTCTGCTTCTAGAAGGATCTTCCTCTAGATGCTTCTCTTGATAGACATTTTGTATAAATAAGGGTCGAGGGTATGAAAACCCTAGCTAGGAGATTATTGTAACAAAGTGCTGCTCGATTGAAGGTTTCCCCCTCGAAGAGGCTTGTGAACATTTCTTTATGAATCTAAGTGCTATTTCTATTGCTGTTCTTATATCATTTCTGTGTTATTGTGGAGATTATGCTGGATATTTTACTATTATTCTTCCATTTCTAGCATTTTATTTCTGTTCTGCATATTTTATATATCTAGTATCTTGCATAGACAAGATAATGTTTCAGGAACGTGCCATTTACAGGCCCCCCACTAGCGAGCTATCCGTTAAGATCTTGTAGCAGATATGCATTGCTTCCATGGTATGTGATGATTTTGAAAGGTCCCATCCAAAGATGATTGAATTTTCCATGCTTTCCCTTGTCTTCGTTCCTTGCATCCCACTTTAACACCAGATTATCCACCTTGAAATCCTCCTTCTTAGAGTGTTTGTCTAAAATTTTCTTCATCCTGTCTTGGTGGAGATGTGATCGGTTTAAAACCTGCTCCCTCATCTGTTGCATGTGAATTAGTTGATTTATCCTACTCTGAGTGTCGTCTGGCTCGACCTCTTTATCTTGCAACAAATTCCTAACGGGAAATCCCAGTGAGGTAGGGAAAACTGGATCCATGCCATATACAATTTGGAACGATGACGTAGAGATGGAATTTTTGGAAGTGATCCTGTCATCCCACAATGCATAGATAAGATTCTTGTGCCAGGCCTTCTTGTTTTCCTATAGGAGCCTCTTAATAATCCTGGTTAAGATTTTATTTGATGATTCCGCTAACCCATTACCCTGTGGGTAATATGCCGTAGAATGTCCTAGGGTTATATTATAATCCTTACAAAACTTCTCCATTTTCTTGGACTTAAATGTTGTTTCATTATCCATGATGATCTTGATAGGGCATCTGAACCTAGACAAAATGTTGGTCTCCAGAAACTTAATGATGACAGTGTCGGTAGCCTGCCTCATTGGGACTGCTTTGATCCATTTGGTGAAGTAATCCATAGTCATTAGTATCCATCTATGATGCGCTGAGGATGGAAGATGAATATCTCCTATAAATTCTAGGCCCCATTGCATGAACAATGTTTCGACAGAGACTGGTTTTAATGGCAGAGGTTGCGACTTTCTCCTTCCATCAAATATTTGGCACTCATGGAAACTAGAAAATTCTTTGTATACATCTGCGAAAATGCTAGGCCAATAATAAACCACCCTCAAAATTTTATGCATAGTGGTTTTCCAGTAGTGATGTCCTCCATACTCGCCTTTGTGGAATTCCCTGATAGCACATTCCGCGTCATCTTCTAGTAAGCATCTCAACAATATCCCTCCTGGATATTTCCAATACAAAGAGTTATCTAAGATGCAGAACTTAGCAGCCTTCACCTTTAAAAGCCATGCCTTGATATTACTTAACCCTGTAGGAGCTTGCAGATTTTCAACACATAAATGATGTCTGTATACCAAGGTGAATCGATGAATTTCCGAGACACCTGCGGGGTTGCTTCTTCTTGAGGTTTCTCCAACATATCAACAATGAAGTTTATTCCCAAAACGTCGCAGTTCAACTGTGCCATCAATTTTGCGAGCCCCTGATCCTTAATCAAATTTGTGGGATTTATTTCAAGGTCATATTCCAGCATGACTGCGATCCAATTAGCTCTTCTCCCCTTAGGGTCAGGCTGAGTCATGATGTCTTTGATTGAATTTCTAGGCATGTAAGCGATAAAACGAGAATGCAATATATAAGTCCTGAACTCCTTGAGGGATTTCACTAAGGCATTTGCTTGTTTATCCATAATATCATACCTTAGTGGGGACTCTCTCAGCATCCTGCTGAAGTAAACTATAGGATTTTCAAAATTCTAGTCCTCCTTCTGTAATAGTACGCCAACGATGGTATTCTCCAAGGAGAATGAGAACAAGATGAAATCCTTTGTGAAATACAGACTAGACAATACGAGAGATTTGGTCAACGCTACCTTGATTTATTCAAACGATCTCCTAGCTTCGGGGTTCCATTTGATCTCATTTCCCTTTCTGAGCATGCTGGTGATATGATTTATAATTTTAGCTAGATTCGGGATGAACCTTCTCAAGAAATTCATCTTTCCCAGGAAGGACTGTACCTCCTTCTTGCTTCGAGGAGTGATGATATTCATAATTCCTTCTACTCTGCTGTGATATATCTTTATACCTTCCTTTGAGATGATGTGCCCCAATAGTTTCCCTTCTTTCATTCCAAAATGTGACTTTTTTGGGTTCAAAGATATGCTGAAATTTCTGCATTTCTGGAATACCTTCTTCAGATGCTCAAGATGTTGTTCGTCGGAGTCGGAATAGACTATGATGTTGTCTAGGTAGATCATGATAAATTTGTCCTTTTCCTCAACAAATTCTATATCCATATCCCTCTGGAAAGTATCTCCAACGTTCATAAGACCAAACGACATCTTTGCATACATGAACGTACCGCATGGTGTCGTGAAAGTTGTCTTTTCCCAGTCATCCTGGTGTACCATGATCTGATTGTAGCCTGAAAAAACGTCCAACATAGACATCTTCTAGGATCCAACTACCTTCTGCAGGATGTAGTCCATCTTAGGGAGAGGGTGTTTTTCCTTGAGGGATACTCTATTCAAGTTTCAAAAATCCACGCACAACCTTATTTCGCCACTCTTTTTCCTTAGAGGCACCAGGTTGGAAACCCATTTCAAAAATATTAAATAAACGATAATTTTGGCTTCAAAAAGTTTCTTTACCTCTTTTTCCATTAGCGACAACAACAGGGGATTGATCCGTCTTAGCTTTTTCTTGAAAGGTTTTTGATATTCTTTGAGAGGAATGATGTGCTGAATCACTTTAGTGTCGTAGACTTTCAAGTCTTCATAACTCTAGGTGAAAACGTCAAGAAAGTCTTTCATGAGTTTGATGTAGTTCTGCTTGACCTCCAGACTGAGCATCTTTGACAATTTGATTATCCTTGGATTCTCCTGGGTCTCGATGTTGCAATCCTCAACGTCCTCATCATTCATAGTGATCTTGGGATTTCTAGCTACATCATTTTCATCAAACAACTTTTCCAATGGAACTAATCCCTTGGGGATGATGTTATTTTTTAGTTGCACTATGTCCCTCCCAGCTACCTTGTTCTGAAAGCGATCATCGTTACCATGTGCACCCACACTTCCATCTTTGTCGCAACAACACTCATCATCGATGTTCATGTTAGTGAACTCGTCGCTCATTTCTCCACCTGTTTGTCATATTCAAACACCTGCCAATACTTGATATTATTGGGTATCGCCAGACGATGTTTGATTTCGATGTCATACTTTATGTTGGGGAAAATTGGAATTTTAAAAACTGAAGCCAAGGTGGATAGGGAATCCACAATTTGATTCTGCCCCCTTGGGATCATTGAGAAATTGTACTCTGAGAATTATTCGAGGAGGTCCAACACTAGATTCATATATGCTCTCAGTCTAGGGTGCTTGGACTGGTATATACTCTTCACTTGATTTATGATGAGATCAGAGTCTCCATGCACCGCTATCTTCTTTGCGCCCAACTCTTTCAAAGTTCTCAGACCCAAAATCAATGTGTCATACTTTGCCATGTTATTTGTACAATCAAAGGTGAGTTTGTAAGAGTAGAGTTTTGAGCCAACCTTGGGAGGATTTATCCATACACAGGCCCCTGGTCCTTCCTTGCTGACGGCTTCGTCGAAACTCATGTTCCACATCTCATTATCCGCATGGTTCCTCGGGTCTGCACACTCTTATGATCATCACGTGACCTTATCCTCGACAGTCATGACGATCGTCGACTCTTCTCGTTCAAATATTAGGTCATTGTAAAATATAGAGGAGTCGATCTTAGTGTCGACGGAGTAGATAGGGTGGTTTTTTGGTTGGGTCCTTCTACTCACCATGTACTTTAGCAACACCTCTCTGTATAACCATCTCTCTTGGCCAAAAATCGGGATAGTGGCGTACGACATATCCATCTGCAGGTTTCCCTTCAATTTCGTGGCCCACGACCTGGATAATAGCATGCCAAATTTAGGGGTTCCATAACCAGATTCTTGGAAGGGATTTTGGACAGGGACACAACCAAGTATTTGATTAGACCCAAGCATTTCACTTTCCTCGAGTCAAAGGAGAAAATATCCTTATAGGTCTTGGTGATGTCCAAACCTAACTCGTCCATGACCACTTTGGGCATGAGATTGTGCGACGCACCTGAATCCAACATGGAATTATGCAAAGTCATTTTATGGATTTTGAGGCTGAAATAGAAAGGGGGAACGTCCTCAGTGTCTCCCATTTCTTCCACGTGCATTCTAAACAAAATGGCAGGGTGATAGTCCTGGACGTTTAGGGTATTGGGGGTTTCTTCCATATTTAACATTATAATAATCTAATCCCTATACTCTCCTTTCTTGATGAGCTCATTGAAAGGAACATAGATTTTAATATTGGACATTTCATTTCAAAGTTAAAGGGGGGGGGGGGACTTTTATCTACCTATTTGATGCTCGTCTCCCAGCTCGCCTCTAGCGCTTTCTTTAAATCCTCTTCTTTTGACTTTCCATTTTTCGTCGCGTCCTTGGTCGGGTTGTATTTCTTTGATTGGCTAGAGGAAGGGTTGTTCGCTTGAGGTTACTTTGAAAGATTCATATTATGAGGTTCTGTAGACACCTTTCTGCTCATGAGATTGTATTTCTTTTGAAACTACATGATGTCATTGTGATACCCTTTCCTGAATTCCTCCATTTCCGAAGACAACGTGTCATCAGTTTCCATCATAATACCATCATCTGCATCCATGAATTGATCGTGCTCCGTCTTCATCAAGAACACGTGTGTTTCTGTGTCGTCGCAGTAATGCATATGATATTGGATCATTTGATCAAAATATTCATTGGCGTAATTGTTTTGGAATGGAGGTCTTATTTTTTGATCACCCTGGTCTCTCTGTTCCATCTGCCTGATCTACGGGACATGATCCCTTCTAAAGTTTTGATTTCTAGGTTGGAAATTAGTTTGTTCTCGGGCGGAGGGCTTGTTTTCCATGGACATCCTTTCCATCAACTTCTCCATAGTCTTCATCATTAAGTCGAACTTGTCATCCGACGATCGAGAAGTCGAGGTCTACGCATCTCCTTGGGGCTTCTTTTCATTTATGTCAAAGTTTTGTTTGATTTTCCCCGACACCATAGGATTTACTTCGAATTCAATTGCGTCACTCATCATTGCGCCCAGATTAGAATATCTCCTTTCCCTCAACATCAAGGAGAAATCATTGTCAAAAGAGTTGGAGTATTGGAGTTGTGCATCTCCGGGAGGCGACTTTACTTCTATGGGGATTGAGTTGTAGACGTTCATGAAAAGGGACGAGAAATCTTACACCATCTCCTCTGGCACTCTATTCATATTTTTGTACTGCATTAGTAGTTGTAGAGGATTCTTTTTTTCTCCCCATTTGGAAAGGAACGATGTTTCAAATGATGCGAAGTTGGGAATGATTTCTCCTTGAAGGGATTTAAATCACTTTCTGACCTCCCCTGAAAGACTCTACATGAACAACCTCATCTTTGCATCCTCATGATCTAACTATTCTAGATCAACAAAATCATTGAACCAATGCAAGTGTTTTTGGGAAGAGGTGTTATCTTCGACATCATATAGCTTGATCCTCTGGTTGTAGTTATGGGGAAAATCATGCAGTTGGGCTAGCAGGGCAAGGGGGGCGAATCTAGCAGCCATTTCTCTAGGGGGGTTTGGGATTTGTTGGATGTTCTAAGTGTGGACTACGACATCTTGTGGGATTTTGTTTGGTATCAGAGATCAAAACCTCTTCTCATCAAAGACTATATCATCCAAGCGAGTTTCTGATTTAGACCTGAACATGGTTTGTTCAAACATGGTGTCGAAATCAAGGTCATCAATGCTCTGTACACCATCTTTGGGTAAGGATAAGTTTCTATCTAGATAATATAACGGGTCTGGTGCCTGCTCTTTCGCCCTGCGCATAAGTTTCTCGAGATCATACATAGGTGCTAAAGGCTTTGGGCCAGGATTGAATCTGGTATAAACTGTCTTTGGAGCCAGGATTTTTGAGTCACACTACTCTATGCTACTGGTATCTTTAACTGGAGTCACCAGGGTAAAGGTTTCAACCAATATAGGTGTTCATCCCACTTTTACCCGCAGGGTTCAAAACTATAGATTTAGTCATTCTCCCAGGGAAAATTTTATTCAATTCCATCCCTGACAACAATGGAAAAATGTTATCACTTTGTGAAACTCATTTGACCGAGAAAACAAATGAAAGAGGTAACCTACAAATCAACTTTAAGGCCATAAACTAGCCTTTCTGACCCAGAGAGGGATCTCTTAGAGACTTCGTCTCTATACAGGTTGTGGCTTTGAATAGTTGGCTAGATTTAACACGTTCGTACAATGTTTTCTCATTCTATTGGCAAGATAATGAAAAACCTTGGGCCATGGAGTCAAATTCCAGAAAACAAGAGAAATAAATGACTTGGCAACTAAAACTTGAGAGGATAAAGGCTAAGTAGGAAATGATCTTTCATTTTAAATTCGTTGTGTGTGGTGGAAGAAAATACATGAAGTAACTCAGAGCACTGCTGGAGATGAATTCTGAATTAACTTAGAATAAAACACAATCGTCTAAATGGAAAAATTCTGGAGCACTTCGTAGTGAATTCTAGACTTGTAAAACGTTTCGATTTAGACAAAAATACATATATGAATATAAAGAACACGAGAAGAATGTACATGAGAGAAATCACAATACATCAAACCACTACCATTATAATCTTTTCATCAAAGTTTCAAGACCTTTTCATTAAACTTCAATTGGTTTCGAGAATTACATTCAATAGTCACCGTCTACATTACTTTTCCAACCAACCTGGCTTACATTCAAAAAATGAAATATATAGAAAAATGTGTGCCACTTGGGCTGCCCTGTCCCCCAACTACCATCCCTAGAAATTAGGCTCAGATTATTCCCTGCTAGATGACCCTTCGAATGGAACTTTACTAAGAATAAAAACTCGACTGTACTCAATCATACAATAATTGACTCTTTTACCATGAGAGTTCGATCATCAACAAGATTCTGTCGTTAAGAAATTACGTGTCGGTGCTTTTCCTTTGATAGGTTATTGGGATGATCAAGTGCGTTTCCAAACTCTCACCATCTAGTGTAACGGCTTCATTTGCTGTAGCACGATAATTTTCTGACGTGTGCATGTGGCAGGTAACCATAAACTGTCATCGACGTTTCCAAGATGGAAACACCAGTCAGGGGACAAT
>ML787741.1:437969-465867 GCA_009831015.1 Picea engelmannii | reverse complement strand
CACATAAACACAACAACTTGATAAAGGAGTTCACCCCTCTCCGGGCTACATCTCCTGGTCTAGCTTCCAATGGATCATTATTATTAAATTGCTCAAAGTGCTCAAAAACATGCCTTACAATGCTCAAAATGACCAACCGACTGCTCCAATGGCTTCCCAGCGTCCCAAAACCCCTGTCTGGGCTCTTTCGGCACCTGAAACGGTCAAAAAATGAAGAAGATAGCCTTCTTGAAATCTCCCTCTTCAACTTTGCTGTCTCTGGTTCTACAAATCACACCCTTGTGCTTCAAACCTGGCTCACATGCTCATTTAAGCGTAAAAACTTGGCACCGGGCTCAACCGCGCCAACGGTGCAAACCGTAGGACGGTTAAGGCGCCTCCAGCCCCTAACTGCCTCGACACTCAGTCATATGGCTCATAGGACCTTGGGCTCGGAAAAAAAGGTGGTTACTCCGTTGTATAACCATGTAACTTCCGCGCGTTCAACCCACCGGTCAAACCACACGCATATTAAAACTTTGGTCACGGTTCAATACCCCGCGCGTATGTTTATATAATATGCAAACTTTAATACATATACATGCAATGTAATATTACATTACATTGTGATTAAATACAATGCACGCGCCAATATATATGTGGTCATATGTTTTATAATGTGTCCTCGGTTCGGGGCTAAGCCCTGGCCCGACCCCCCTTTGCATTCAACATATATCAATGTTAAATAAATATGCATCGGTATATATAACAAGACACATGGTGCAACCCAATGGTAGTTTGGAGTTTTTTAAGACTATACGGTGTGGGAGGTTCGGGGGTCGAACCCCGTGGCCTCCATTAGTTTTACACAACAATTATTAACCAGTCATATAGGGACACGTGGCACCAATGGGTTGGACCACGTGTCCACACATTATTGGCTATCATTGACACATGTCAACACCCGATTGGACAACCAAAACCAATACAAATGCGCCACGGTCTTCCCTCTACCACATCATCATGATGGTACGGCCCTGCCACGTGGCCGTATGGACTGTACAGACAGGTACAGTCAGCATTCCAAATTTTTGTCTGTTTGTCTTGGCGGACAGATCGCGATATCTCCTCCATACGGACTCCGTTTGTGAAAGTAAATATACCGCCAAAATCAGGAAGACGAGACGGACGCAATGGCACTGTTTTCGTCGCATTCCGATCACTTTGAAAATTGAGCAAAATTTGATCCCCTGATCAAGCATCATCCACCAGAGAGAATGAATAAGGATTGCGTATACAGGTCGAGTCTGTTATTGCGGCCATGTTAGATAAATTTGTTCAAGTCTAGCCCCAATTCAAATAGGTAGTAATCGAGTTGCCGGAAGACATTACCCTGATTTCACCTGCAGACCAGATCATGCTTGTTTCATATGCATGGATGCAACTCGTAGGGAAGGCATACAGTCTCCAACAAAAAATTAAGACTATTAAACTCTAGGAGCAAGAGTAGCCCAGGGCTATGTTCACGAAGATCACCCAGATCATTGTTGAAGGATATAATGCCTTCTCATCCCTCCATTCTCAGGTCGGTGAATGTCGGGAGCTATTTAATATGGTCAATTATTGGGTCGAATTATTGGAACATCACAATAATTTGGTTGAGGAGTTGTTGCACAACTTAACCAACTGAAGGTGGAAGTGCAGGCTCTCAAAATTCCTATCGAGAAGTAAGCCAAGTTTGTAGATATCCAAGCAGTGGATGAAAACATGGATTCACTACATGAGGCTACTCAAGCCATGAAGAAAGAGCTCAAAGACTTCCTCCCCGCGATTCAATATACTTATATCCCATTGCAACACTTGGATTCAGTTGTCGACTTCGAATGGAACACCCTGCTAGCTACCAAGCCTGAAGATACCATTGTTTATATGGGCCAATAATTTTTCATGGGTGCATCCATTCTCATCTAGAAATGGTAGGAAAGAGTGGACCAATATGACTAGTTCTGCTGACGAGAAATGTAGATCCACCCTGAATTGGGCCCTCCGTTTGAGGGAGACCACAGTAAGGAAGTAGAAGGTTGAATCGAGACGAGTCAAATATTGTGGTTGGGGCCTATTGGGACCTCCATTTTTAAGGAATGCCTCATTTTAGGAAATTCCAATGCCAAAGTTTTTCAGAAATCACAACATGTAAGCAAAAGAGTTGAAGTGGTAGAAAACAATTAGACGAGTGGAAATCTAACTGCAAGCATGCCAACAATGAAAACACATCATGTTTTATCTAGACATGTAATGTACCTAACCACCCATAAGTGAGGCTACACCACTTAATATGACTGCAACACACCCATCCACCCACAGGAGAGGCATGCTCCAGTCCAGGGACTCACTTCAAAGTGACTTATCTCAAATAAAATCACTTATAGGTTAATTAAGAGAGGCATGAAAACCACATGCATAAGACACGATCCATTCTACAACATAAATCAATAAACAACGTGCCATGAACAACAGATAAACAACATACATGCACATTAAAAATACTTATCTCAGAGATAATTAAATACACAGTGGAAATAAACATTATATAGAAAACACAAAGACAACTTATCTTTGCAAGTAAAAGTTCATCAACTGGCTGCAGACCAATGCTGTTCCTCCCAACCATAGACACTGCTATTATTTTACTCTCAACAAAAGGACACCCCCGAGCCAGGGATATGAATCCATAAGGACGGGTCCTAGGCCAAGTCTAAACACACAACAGTTGGATAACTAGCTCTCAGGTTTCCCTACCACACAACAAATCTGAATTTCCATCTCTCTTTCCCCCTCAACCTTCACAAGCCAAATAAATGAACACCTTTCTCTTCCATGCAATCCCTCAAGATGTCCCACTTCTCTCCAGGGCTCCAGTGCTAATGGAAAGGAAATATCCCTACTCGAAACTCCAAGGATTCTTAGTTGTGGATAGTTCTATCCGAACTGCCATCAAGCTCATGCACACAAGCATTTCAGAACTCAAGTTATCATAGGCCTTTCAACACTCAAAACAATCCAAAGTACACCAAATCTCTTCTACCTAGCCTACACAACCCAAGAGAATGGACAACCTTCTTTGCCACACAATCCCTCAGGATGTCCATCTCCTTCCAGGGCTCCAGTTCTTCTGGTCAAGAGTCTCCATGCTGGGACTCTTAGGATTCACAACGATGAGCAAACTTAACCAAGAGCCACCTAAACAACCATTTTAATCCATGCTCAGACCAAGAGCACATGAAATAGCTAGAATGAGTGAGGAAAAAGGAAGAAGAAGAAGAAGAACAAGGGAAAGAAGACAAAGAAGACCCAAAACATCCCCCAAGGGATGTTTAAATTACATGAAGACAAGAGCCACATGGCCTCCCTCCCAACAAGCTCATGTAACCCCTTTTCTCCATAAAATCAATTATGGGTAAAATAAAATAATAATAAAAATACTTATCCCCTCAAGCCCCCTCTCTCGTGGAATCATAACCCCCTATCTCTGTTGTCCTTGTCCATCTTGCAACCAACGATGTATTTTATTAATGTATATGAGGTGTTACATTTTCCTAGGCACGCTGGCCCCTTTTCAATTTTACTGTCTCACCAACCTAAGTCATAATTACATAATACATTCTTAGTTCATAAAGGTTAAAATCGGGGTGTTACATCCCCCGCCCCTTATTTTGGCACTGTCCTCTATGCACAACACCAATCTAATGTTATTAACATTACAAATCTAGGCTCTTTGGCCTTAATCCACACAGGAAATCCAACCAACTCTTATATACATAGGCACTCTGGCCTAAAATTAAACATGTGTACATAGGCATTCCGACCAAAAACATGTATAATGATCTTCAGAATTTATATTTCTGGTAGAAGTTACAACCAACAAGCTCTTCTTCCCTCTCAACCCTGCACAACCCAAAGAAATGAACTCCTTTCTCTACCATGCAGTCCCTTAGGTTGTTCCACTTCTCTCCAAGGCTCTAGTGCACTCGGCCAGGAAGTTTCAGAGTTGTGGCTTCCATAACTCCAACTACAACAAGTCCATTGGAATTTCTTCATTCTATGCCCTTGCCATTCAATTGCTCCAACATCACCTTCTTATTTTCCCTCATAGTCTGGTACTTTTCTATATCCTCAACATTCATCATTTTGCTACAACATTTCAAATCGGTGAGCAATTCAATTCACAATTTGTGCATAATTTTGTTTTTTTGTTTGTTCATAATCTAAGAGTAAATTTCATAATCCAGTACAATACTTGTCTGTGTGGTTCGTGGATCTACATCCATATGGCTATCTCATTAACTTGGCTCACTATGTTCTCTGACATATCCATTATGTGCATGCTTCCAATCAATATTTTACAAGAACTATCAAAGTCTCCTCTTCCTTGTGGTCACTCACCTTCTAGGCCCAGGCTCAGGCATCCCCTTATTTGCTATATAGTTCCTTAGGCGATCCATCTTGCCTGACCAATGATTTCTTACACAAGAAGATTTCTAGGGACACATGGTTCTCATGTCACAACAATATCCCTTCCCATGCTTTCCAGCTAGCATATCCAACATCTCATCTGCATTATACACATACAGTCATAATGAGATATCATTATAACCATGTTCAATCATAAATGTCAAATATGTTTTATATAGGATTTTTTTTTTCCAAGCATGATATTTCTTCTCATAATGTTTGGCTCTGCAGCTGTAGATATCAGTCTTACTTATGGGCTTACATCCCTTCCATATTCAAGACCATCCTACCTGCAATTTTCTCAATTTACATTCAACCAAAAAAATTTGTTAGTAATTTATTAAACTATAATTCCCAAAAATGTTTTAAATAGGAAAAAATAAAATTTCCAGACATGGGCTATTGCTCATAATAATTGGTTCTTGCAACAATATACATTGGTCTTCTTTATGAGCTTACAACACTGCCATATCCAAGACCCTTTCTTCCTGCAATTTCAACATTCCTTAGCCAAACAAATTGTCAATATCTCATGTACAAGATATATATATTTTCATGGTAACAATTCAAAAAAACATCACAAAGTGATCTCATAATTGTTTACAACTACAATTCAATCACTTCTATTAATCCAACTATCAATTGGAATGAACTCATCATTACATACACATGTATTATCAGTCAATATTTTCTTTCTTCTATCCAAAAATATTTTTATCACTCTGTCCCCTCAACAAAGATTTTCTGTAACTTATCATTAAGTAACTTCTTTAACCCGCAACTTTCTTGTTGTAATATCTAACAGTTCCTGAAGGGTTTTCAACTTCATTAGTTATCAATACTCACATCATTAGCATAATCATTTCTATGCTATATAATATATACATGCATCCACCCAAATGCATTCAACGATTCCTGTATTATCACTTGTAACATTTTTAATAGCTCCAACACTGATCTTGGAATTGTAACAACAACGATCCAATCACCTTCAATTAGTATTCATATTAAATATAATGTATAAATCCATCACTATGTATTTTTAGCACCACAGGCCTTTCATAATGTAACAATTAATTACCAAATAAAATAACAGTCGATGTTCCAATACCCATGGCCACATCTATACAATGTATCCATGCATTGGCTACATAATATCACATAACTATGTCATGCATTTGACCATGATGAGTTGGAAGGTCTGGCCAACAACTCAACACATCATCCACACACTTCCTACTACTTTCCTAACTATTTGGATACCTTCCTTTTCAACCCAAACACAACACTGATAATATAATCCTTAAGTGCTTTTCAGTGTCAACAAAGAGGTTGCAGTCCAAACATCAGATATACAATAGATACCATTTAGCACTCACATAGCGCTATATCCCTTCCATATCCAACCATATTATGGTCTCACACATGAATAGAGCTATGGATATTCATTGTTATAGAAGGATTATGTCTCCTGAATTAACCTGTTTACGATCTCATAAAAAATCATAACATAATATGCAATTACCGTATTATCTAAATGCATTCTAGTATCAACAAAATTTACATACTCTAGGCATTTGGCCATTACATATCAATTTAAATATTTAAAATTGACTGAGGGAATTCTTACCTCAATCCCCTTCAACATGTATGCATCAAGAGAAACTAAATGCACACCTTCCTGGTTGTTATCAACCTACTTGTTTCTATTTGACCAACTAATATTTTTAGAATCTCACAGACTTCCTCCTTCATCATTTTGAACACCATTCCTGCCACCCTCATGGGTCTTCACCTATATGGAAATCATAAGCAACAAAAACATCCACATCTTTAACCCTGCTATATCATTTTTCTTGAATACATAATCCATCACTAGTCATACTCAAGCATTATTTCATAATAATAGACTATTCTAAGTTCACAAGCATGTTATATGCATATCCAAGCATGCACATATGCAAAATTACATATCCATATGCACCAAGCATTCATTGCCAACATGCCTAATATCGCATATGAATTTTAACTTCATTGTATGCCTCATGCACTCTAGTGCATTTATGTTTCAATTCACTTATTTATTTATGTTGTAGCTGGTTGTCCTTGAACTCCTCATGCTGCCTTGTGTGCTCTTATTATTCTCATCTGCACTACGGTTCCCTATTCTAAATACTTTCCGACCAAGTTCCCCTTGGAATTTCTGCAATCCAACCAATGTACTAAATTTGCAACAACTCATTTTGGGTAGTCATATCCAAAATTTACCTTTATGAGACATTTCCCTGGAATGAAGTAGCTCAAACATTCCATCACTCTACTACAACATTATTGAATCAAATATTGTTACTCCTAGTTTTCCATTAGGTTACTTCATTAACCTTTCCCTGTGAAACCATACCTTTCACACTTAATACCAATCCCAATGGAAGTCCATTTTCATTCAGTGACACTTTTCAAGTGACAGAGCATTCATTTTTTGGTCTCCAATTCCTATGCATTGGCATCCTACTTCCACTGTGAACTCTGATATCAGAATTGGATTTATTTCACACTTAATCTTTGCAACTGTCTACACCTCTCTTCCCTGAAGGCTAGGAAGTCATACTTTTCCTTTTATGCCTGTCCATTACATATTTAACCTGCTAGCTTCATATCCTATGTGAGGACTCTTGCTTTTGTTGTACCTATAGTTTATTCAGATCCTGTGTTGACTAATACTTTTGTTCCACTATTCTTGAGTTCTTTGTCCACCTTTCATTACTTTCTCTGTAGCTCTTGATTGCCTCATCCAACTCCTCTAATCTTTGTCATGCTTCCATGACCCTAAAATATGATCCTAGACTGGAATTGATATGGTTATACCTCTAATCCTGCCAAAATTTGCAAGCAATCATCTGGTTAGAATTATGCATATCATACAAAAATTGCCAATTAAATTTACACGTACCTTTTTTGTTTAATTCATGAAGAAAATTATATCACATATAATAGTTATCCAAAATAGACCGATTCCAGGTCATTCTCCTCTGAATCAACTTTGCAACGACTGAAATCTCACTTCAATTCAATATCAGAGATGAAAGTTAGGGCTCCCTGAAGAACCAATTTCATCCCCCTTAACTGATACAAAAAATAAAAAACTACAAAGGCCCTTCCTTCAAACCAAATTCCATGCGACCACGAGTCGAAACCACGGGCTTAATCACCTTTTAGCACCCCGCTCTGTGTTTTTTCTACACAAGAGTTGGCATGAACACCAAGTCTGAAGGTTGATTTACTTCTAGGCCCTTTTTACCTTAGTATGGGACCGACGCTGGGACCAATTCCTCCAGACTTCAACCTTTGGCTATTTTCCCTGTCAACTTTTGTTTTCCCCCAGAGTTATGATTCTCCGAACCCATCAATCATTCCACTAGCAAAAATAGATGGTCGGGATTTAATCTCCTGTCGAATGGATAATACCGCCCCCATATAGAGACTTCAACGAGATCAACGGTCATGAATTAATCGAACATTGATATAGATGGCTCTCAACCAATTCAAAAATTTAGCGCTCCGGGGCTCCAAGATATTTCCATTCCCGAGTCTTCCACTTCCCTATAGTGGCAATCCGTCGAAGTACTTACACTGTTCATCCACAGATTAATTGGATGATCGAGACTTAATCAAGCTTTGAGATGGATGGTTCTCACACACTCTGGAAATTCGACGCTTTGGGGCTCTGGGATATTTTCATTCCCAAGTATTCCACTTTCTCGGAGTGACAATCCTTCGAAGTACATACCTCTACTCCCTCTGTTTGATCCAACAATTGAGCGAGGTCCCGAAGGGATCTCAGATCGATGGTCTGTGTGCCTTCACGACTTCAGGCTTCAACACTTTTCACTGATAGAAACTTGGAAACCCCCCGAGTCACATACTCCTGGAAATGACATGACATGATAACGCCACCTAGGGTGACGTGGAATCATGGCACATGTTCCATGTGTTACTCAAAAATGAATAAATCAGGGTCCAAAAGTTACCAAATATGGGTGACACGTGTACCCACATGGCACCCCTTCCACATGGCATAAGCCACATCATCAACCACATGGAAGATCCACAATCAAAAATCCATATCTGATGGTTCATGTGACCTCTCGGATTTACACTTTGTGAATTTGACACTTCGGGGCTACGTTGCTTCGGGGTTTTGCTCTGCAACATACTTAGTAATAATCAAAGTGGTAAATTTATGAATTCTAAACTTCACCACCCTTCCACCATTTCTAGATCCAGTGGCCTAAAATAGTCCCAAAGTCCTTCCCTTGATCTAACAGTTGACGAAAATTCCGGGACTTCGACGCTTTAGGGATCTGGGTTGTAGCAGTTCAACAAGGTTTAAAACTCTCGGAGTGAAAAATCCCGAAGTGGTCAATTCCAGGTGACCACAATAAAAAACAAAGATCCCTCCGTGCCTCCCATTAGATCAGATGGATGACATGAATTTATGACTTTGGCCTTCAACAGTTCAGGCTTTTCCTGCCTACCAAGATCGTCATAGCGGTGAAGTTCTGAAGTCTTACCTTTCATGCTTAGCTTTGATCAAAGACTGACGATCGATCAACTAGATATGATGACTAGGAATTAATCTTCTGAACTTATTTATTTCTCCTTTATTGGACAACCCTCGTTCACTTTCCCTCTGATCCAATGATCCAGATCTCCCTTGATCCCATGGTGGTGATCGCTCTCGAATTTGAAAGGGACGGTCATGATCCTTCGATTCCTTACAAAGGATCTTTGACGTTCTAGATTTTGCACGAAATTTGCAACACCATTCCTCTTGAGCTTCACGATTCAAGGTGTGTACTCGATCTTAACCGTAAGATCCTGGCTAATAGATCCACCCCATACCGGACCGGTGTTTCAACATGTAGCTTTGATACCAATAGGTAATGTACCTAGCCACCCATAGGTGAGGCTATGCCACTTAATCCGACTGCAACACACCCAACCACCCATAATCAAGGCACGTTGCAGTCCAGGGACTCACTTCACAGTGACTTATCTCAAATAAAATCACTTCTAAGTTAATTAAGAGAGACATGAAAATCACACGCATAAGACAAGATCCCTGCTACAACATAAAGAAACAAACAATGTGCCATGCAAAACAAATAACCAGCAGAAAGGCACATTAAAAATACATATATCAGAGATAATTAAATACACAACGGAAATAAACATTACACATAAAACAAAGAGAGCACTTGTCTTTGCAAGTAAACGTTCACCAACTGGTTGCAGACCAAGGACGTTTCTCCCAACCATAGACACTGTTGTTCTTTTACTCTCAACAACAGGTCACCCCTGAGCCAGGGCTATGAATCCACAAGGATGGGTCCTAGGCCAAGTCTAAACACACAACAATTGGCTAACTAGCTCTCAGGTTTTCCAACCACACAACAAATCCGAATTTCCAGGTATCTTTTTCCCTTAGCCTGGACAATAGCTTGCACAACCCAAATTAATGAACACCTTTCTCTGCAAATGCAGTCCCTCAGGTTTCCCACTTATCTCCAGGGCTCAAGTGCTACTGGACAAGAAATATGCCTACTGGAAACTCCAAGGATTCTCAATTGTGGACAATTATATCCGAACTGCCATCAATCTCATGCACACATGCATTCAACACTCAATTTATCACATGCCTTTCATCACTCACAACAATCCAAAGCACACCAACTCTCTTCTACCCATCCTCCACAACCCAAGAGAATGGACCCCTTTATATTCCACACAGTCCCTCAGGTTGTCCATCTCCTTCCAGGGCTCCAATGCTTCTGGTCAAGAATATCCATGCTAGGACTCTTAGGATTTGCAACAGTCAACAAACTTAACCAAGAGCCACCCAAAAAACCATTCGTATCCATGCTCAGACTAAGAGCACACAAAATAACCGGAATGAGTGAGGAAAAAGGAAGAAGAAGAAGAAGAAGAAGAAGAAGAAGAAGGGGACGAAGATGAAGAAGATCCAAAACAACCCCCAAGGAATGTTTAAATTACATGAAGACAAAAGCCACATGGCCTCCCTCCCAAGAAGCTCATGTAACCCCTTTTCTCCATAAAATCAACTATGGGTAAAATAAAATAATAATGAAAAGACTTATCCCCTCAAGCCCCCTCTCTCATGGAATCATAGCACCCTATCTCTTTTTTCCTTGTCTGTCTTGCAACCAACAATGTATTTTATTAATGTATACAAGGTATTACATTTTCCTAGGCACTTTGACCCCTTTTCAATTTTACTGGCTCACCAACCTAAGTCATAATTACACAATACACTCTTAGTTCATAAGGGTTAAAATTGGGGTGTTATAGGATGAGTAGTGGAAAATAAAAAGAGCTTTAGGCGCATGCAAAGAGGAAGTGGAATCAAGAAATAAAGAAGCACCCAAGGGAAAACTATAAATATGGAGATATGTAATGGGAAAAGGGTTACAACATAACACCACTATTACTATTAGTATCATTACTGTCATTGAGTCAGTAGAGATAATCTTTTGTAAGAAGTCATGAATGTCACTGTTCTTGTGCAATTAGATAGAGTTTGTAATGAGTATTTAAGAAGAGATTGTATTGTGTAAACCATTGTGCAGGAGATGTATTCAATGTATGACCGAGTTTCGTGACACTAATAATATAAAAAAATGTTTGGGCCCTAAAATTTTGGTTTCATGCATATGTATCTATGATTTCTATGTTGCAGAATTAAGTCTGTCATGTGTATTTAGTATATAATTATTTTTTATGAATGTATTGTTGCATATGGATGTATGGATTTGAATATGATGATGATAAACCCGATGATGCATTCTCTTTAACTCACTTCACCACACACACGTCTCGAATTCACTTCATGTGATACCTCCTTGCAGAAGGATAAATATTCCAATGCTCCTAGACTACAATGGTATCTTTTGTTGGCAACCTTCGAGAACCCCGTTCTCCAATTTTGAGCCAATAGTATCGCACCAACCTTTGACTTGACCTTCAAAATTAAGGGTAAACAATTTGCAGATAGTACCTTTGTGGAAGATATTGTGAGAATAACAATTCAAACAAAACTAGAGAATATGTTCAGCGACAACCATCTATCCCTAACCATCGAATTTAACTCATGACAAAAGATCTATCATCTTTCTATGAGTGTTGGGAGATACAGGACTAGAAATGCATCTTCATAAAGGGATTCGAGAAGGAGCCATGGATGCAAATTAGGAAATTAACACAAAGACTCCAAGGGCTCAACTCTTCTTCTATCCCTCCTTCTAGTGCCATTTTGTTGATGCGGGGAAAAATTACAACATCAACATAAGGGAGAGTTTCCCAATGGCATGTCCTTAATTTGACCCACTCTCGTTTGAATAGAAAACTCCACCGGTATATGGGCCCAAATTCTACTAACTAAATGAATTACTCTCCACAGAGAGGTTTTTCATCAAAGCCATGATAAGCTCTAAATGCATGTTTATTCTAATATGACAGTGCAATCATATTCTAAAAAGAAGTTGCAATCCTATTTAACAGTAACATAATCAATTTTAGGTGTATAATTTAATGTGAAAATAGAAGTCTTCCAATTTTACATAATAAAATCATATTAATACTTGTTTGCATATATATTTTCATGAGCATGCTCCAGTAATTGAATTCACAATTCATTTATAATAATTTCCTACAAATTACAATTTGCAAGAATGACAAACAGAAGCATTTGCATAAAACAATAACCAACAGTGCACTATTGAATAAATGAACCATCAAGGTGCTTTCTATTATCCTCCTTCCAAGAAGTAATTTGTTTTCAGGAATACAACAACAAGTAGAGAAATTTCCTATTTGTCTTTGAGTTTGATAAAGAATTATACAATACCAAAATTTGGCTTTCCACATCCCCCCATTTTCTTTGTTACACTGTATTTCCTATATACCTGATGGTGGACTATTGGCCTTCCTAATTACATGACTGTTCAGTTACAAATTCCCTACTCTTCTTATTCCCATTACATTTTAATTCACTAGATCCTAAGCAAATCATTACATAATATTCCTTCCGACTATGATATTCCTTGGGAAGGTGAGAAAATCTAAATATTTGGGGGTGAAGGGATTTCCCCCTGAAAATTTCGTCAAGAAGATGGCCAACTACAGATGCACTTGTTCATTGACTGCATACCTATGACAAGGGTTCAGGGGAAATAGTTGACCGGGAATAAAATGAGAGTCTTCTCGCCAGGCTTGCCCTTGTGGAAACAAAAATAGCTATCGAACTCTGAATTACTATCCCTTTCCTACAACAAGGCACCAACTTGGATAGTCATTTTAATATAGATGAATGTTAGGCTGAACTGTGTATTACCGCCATCTCTCGGTCTGTGTCTTGCATTCTTTGATGACAGGTGCTATATTTCTTGTGAAAACAAGTGAATTTCCCCATTGGTTTGGCTCTGCATAAATTTGATAGTTCCACCTAGTGGGAATAGCCATGAGAACCAGTATACTACTCCTACTTTTTTGGCTAAGAAAGCTCGCACTTTACCCATCTCTTTTCCAAACAATGAGATTTCCTTGTTCTTTGCTTCCTTTTATAATATTTCAGGTGATCCTTGCTGATGTATGATGATGGGACATGGATACTACCAACGTTGTCCCTCTTGGCTCTTTTTGGTTTGAGCAGATGCCTTCGTTATTAATTACCTAGGGTCTATATAATTTTGCATGAGATGGTGATATGCGATTTCTTTCTTCCATGTTATATTCCACATGCTACTCATAATACTAGTAGCTTGTATGTATCATGTGACTAGGGATATGGCTGATATTCATCATTTCAGGAGCATGAAAATCAACCTCCACCTTCTTAGTTTCTCACTTCATTAGTCCTTTAAGGATTGAAAATCCAAAAACAATTATTAGCTTTCATACTATAATACCTAATGTGATCTAAATATGTCCTCTTTTTATCTAGGATTTCCTATGCTATATGGTACTTCTTCCATTCCACAGGGATATTGTGTGTGTGAGAGGTTAGTTTGGGAGATAAGCATATAAGAAAAATATTATCACTTATCATTAGTAAGCAAGTTGGATACATATATCCGTGTGAGCAGGTTTGTGGGATTTAGGTATAGGCTTGATGAATAGTGAACCATGGGTTTTGCGTGGGGAATCCATTCGGTGAATTTGCAGATCGCGAGGTTTCAAGATAACATGAATTGAGATGTTAACGTTCAGGTCGGGAAAACCCATGAAAGGTTGTCTAGATCAATTCTTCTAAAAATGGTTTGCAAGCTGCAAGTTCAAAAATAATTATTAAAAAGTATTTCGAAGAAAGTTTCACTCGCGACACAGACATAAGAGGAATTAATGGTATTTAAGAGAAATCTATTTTCTTCGCAAAGATGGAATAAACTTTAGGGTGCAACCAAATTCATGATAAATGAGTCTGCATAGGTAAACATTGTAAAGGGTGGGACCCGCTACAGTGGGGCCCATAGGGAAGTCATGTGGCATGTAGGTTTGTGGGTTTTTGGAAGAATAAGGCTTAGACCTCTTCAGAAACTTCAACAAGGGCACACTCATGTGTCCAACAACGGTCATGTTTGCAGCTTGTAGGTCACGGTAATAGGTATCTGTAGGTTACATAGTGTTTGGGGATTGACCACAGTCCCATGGGTGCAAGCCAATGAAAGTGATTCAAAAGGTATCCCTATTCATGGTTCCTCTGAGTTCATGGAAGAACTTGTGTACTCTTGGTTTGTGCAATTATTTCCTGTCGCATGTGATGTTGTTGCTTTTCAATATGCAGAGTTTGCTTCTTTGTCTCATGTTAGTGGTATATGTTCTTACTTTGCAAGTGAACACGTTATTTTATTTATAAATAAAGATAAGTCTTCTCATCCTTCATAGACAAAGGAAAGAATAAGCGCATGTTTCATACAATTTTCTCATTTGATTCAATATCTATATACAATCCAACCCATTTGATTGAAATTTTCTCATTCATACCAAGCTCACATCAGTGTGACACTAGACATACTTTTCTCCCCATTTATCCTTATTTAATATTAATGTCACGAATTTGTCCTTTCACTATTACTTGATGTGGTGTCCATGTAAAATATTGTAAGGTTTTGGTTCTGGTATACAGGTGAGGGTGATATCTTGTGTATACTATCTAGTTTATCCTATATAGTGAGAGGGTCTTGGTTGGATAAAATTGATTATCCCTCCCTGATCATATTTAGATAAATAAATTTTTGAACAAAGCTCCCCCCCTTTCTCTATTAATAATTATTGGGAAGATCATAGATTAAGTGTATGATTTATGTGATTGTTATGATCAACCCTCTACTAGTTGGTGAATGTTTTTTGAAGGAAAGGTAACCCATAGTCATTTTTTTGTAGGAGAAATCAACACTATGGTAGGTGAAAAAAACATGATGAATTGGCTCAGTAGGGATGATTAGGCCCCCAATTTAAGTATTTTAAATTCCAAACTTTGAATCACCAAGAATAGACATCTTGATACCAAGGAAAGACTTGTCACTTCCACTTGATCATGTATTTAATAAATCAGATTTCAATTGTTTCCACAATTGGGTTATTATGAGAATATTATGGGTGTCTTTAAGAGACGACGAGTAGTCTATATGTGTCACCATATAATCTATGTCACCTACTCATACTCATACATCGAACGAACAATCTGGTATCTGATTAAATTGTTGTTGCAGTACCAACACATTTCTTGACTAATGGTAGAGTTCTAGTAAGAGTTTTCTCAAAGGTATTAATAATGATTGAGGGTGGAGACATCAATATTGGATTTAGTAACATGGTTTATAATAGGTTCCTTAAATTATTTCTCTCTCATAACTCCCATTTCCATCTAGGTAGATCAAGGAAGAATAGGTGATGCCAAATTGTAGGTAGGTTAGGTTCTTGAGTATTAAAAATGGTAGGGGCCCCATTTATTTTGGTTTGTGAGGGCCAAGAGAAATGGGGATACTTGTTGTGGTCACAAGAGTGGATTATCCAAACAATTCATTAGGCTATGATCAAGATAGATGGAATCTGTAGATTTCACATACTATGTTTTTGGTGATTTTGTTATAGAATCAATAGGGTATGGATATGAGGAAATGATTGTAATGATATATAAAAAAATATCCTAGAGCCTATAGGATAAGAAGAAGAAGGGTGGATATGTTATTTTTTTGACATGGATGTAATGTGATTCTTAGCATAATACAAATATTGTTGATTGTCCATTTTCATGTGTAGTGCATATTGAGTTCTATTATAGATTTGTAGCATCCTCTGCAACGTAATCCAAGCTAGGAGGGTCCCCTATGTAAGGTCTATGTTGCACAATTTTTAGTTTGTTTTTATTTATGCAATAAGTGTGATTTTAATTGCACTAATTTGTTCTTTCATAATGTTCAATGCAAGTAAGTGTGATTTTTCTTTACATAGATTGCAGGGATACTAGTGCACAATTTTTTTTATTGAATAATATTATCTTATTTATTACAAAAAACTTTAGTCCATATAATGATTGAAAGACTGTAATGGGACATTGCAATTGATAATTCAGTATATCAACAAATTTAAGTGGCTAGAATCATTCTTGTAGTGATGCACTGATTTTGTTGTAGAAATAAAAAACATTTTTGTAGCAGTTTAATAAGTAATTAGTATCGCATTTGTTCATTTGGAAATTAATCATTACTAAATCCTGCACATACGGTTTAAGCACTTCATATGCATACATTCCTAATTTGATATTTAATGTAAGAGAATTTAATCATTTAAATTGATTCACATTTTTGACATCGTTGTCGGGGAAGTGATAAAAGGAATTAGTTTTTTTCCCTTTGTAATATCATTGTAGATGCATACATGAATGAATGCAAGGGGAGAAGATAGTAAGATGAAAATACAAATTTAATAAAAAAAATTATGGTATAACATCCCGAAGAATTCACTATAAGTATATATGTAGTGAATCTCTCTTCACCAGTTTAAATCATGATAAGTAGTTTTAACACTAAGTAAATTTTCTAGGATGAGGAGGCAACTCACAAAGGTAACCACATAACCACTTTAGAACTGAAACTAGCCTTTCAGTTCTAAGAGGGATATCTCTTGTCACTTTGTCTCTAAAGATGGATCTTCTTTGAATATTGGTGGCTAGGTTTTTGAATAGGTGAAGGGATTTTAAAGGTTTTGCTGGCAAGAAGAAAGGGATCTATTTGGGAAATGGAGTCAATCTTTGAAAGAAAATGAAAACTATGTCTGGTAAATAGAACTCTCAAGGAAGCAAAGGCTAGGTAGGCAATGATCTTTCAATTTTTTAAATTGATATTGTAGAATGGAAGAAAAAGGAAGACATATAACAACAATCATAGCACCATTAAGATGAATTCTGACGAGTTAAGAAAGAATAGACAATATTTGAATCGCTAGAATCTAAAGCACCTTTTAAGATGAATTTCATACCATTTGATAACCAATTCAAATGTATGAGCATAAAAAAATGAAAGATAGAGGAACAAGAAGAACATACATGAAAGAAAACATACTTTAGATCATTACCACTAGAATCTTTGGTATGAAAAATTTCTGGACATCTACTCTAGTATTTCATTCAAATTTAAAAAACTGTATACAATGTTCAATGCCAAGTTTTCCTTTGTACTTCTACCAACCCCGAATACATCAGAACTTACATTATTTATGCAACATTTTTTTTATTCGGTTTGAACCGATTACGCTAGAATAGAAAATTCCAGTTCACTAAATCTGGGATTTGCAAATATTCTGGCATTTTGGTCCTTTATCTTCGTTCTTTGACTTTGATTGGGTCTTCATTTGATTTGTTTCCCTTTTTTCGACATCTGGAAATTATTTACTTGATACTGGGAAATTATATTCGGTCTTGCCTAATCTGACTATTTCCTTCCATTGCAATTGAAAAGGAATATCATAATCTTTCATTTCTTTCATTAAAATTTCCAAGTCAATACAAGTGGTATAAGACATGACAAGTAAACCAAGTTTTAGTGTCTTAAACTGATTTAAAATTTCAAAATATGTACTTAGTTTATCAACTAAATTAGCTCCTTTCAAACCCTCCTCCAAGCTTTCAAATTTGGAGTGGTCCATTCTTGACTGAGTCAAGAGTGCCTTATATTCTTCTTGATCATGCAACTTACCTTTACCATCCCAGAATGATGGAAATACCTTTATGAACAATTCTTCAAATAAGTTCTTAAAATCTTGCACACGTTGTTCCATCTGTGTCGATTTATTCATGATTGATTTCAAAAGATTATGGTTTGCAATAATCCTTCTGGCCTAGATGATCAATACAATCATGTATTTTACCCCAATGGTATGAAGATTTGCAGGAGGAAATGAGTTGAGAAGATTAATGGAATTTTGTGCCCATTCAGATGGATTTTTGGATAATGTCTCATTAACAAGAATGCATCTATGCTTGACTGTGATTGCTATATTATCCTTATCATTTAAAAAATTCAAATATGATCTAAATTTAGCATCCTCAACAGCTATATAATGTCATATGATATGTTTAGCTCCTTGCAGCAAAATTTTACCTCTTAATCTTGAATTCAATTTATTAATCTTCTCCTACAAGGCTACCTTTTCCCTTTGAACTTGGGATATCTTTTCATCCTTTGTGCACACTTACTACTCCAATTTCTCCATGTTTTCCTTTAACCCTTTGATCTCTCTTTATTTCATACTAACTTGTGACATAACCTGAACAATGTCTTCAGTGGTTGAGCCAGTTACTGCAGTAGGGGCTAAAACCATGGCTCTAGTCACCAACTCTAATTTTTCTTGAGAGCATTCCATCTTTTCCTTTTCCAACTGAAAAAGATTAGACCTATAATCCATTGCTTCTTTCTGAAATGTTTCTTTTTCCTGCTCCAAATCTACCAATTCTGTTGTTTGTGGATGTTTTGTAGCAGGAATTTTCAACCTTTTCTTTAAACTCTGAATTATTTTATCTTTTTCATCCAATAAAGACTTCACACCTTGAGATCCTTCAGACTCAAGCCTTTTAATTTGAGTCTACCAAGCTTTGTTGGCTACTTTTTCTTGTCTTAGTTGTCCTTCTAAATTTGCAGCTAAGGATGTCATCTTTACATTTTTCAAATTTAAACTCAAATAATCAGAATACAACAAATCACTGGTCTGCTTGTGGAATTTCACTTTGTCAGGGGAACTTATCTTGTCATATTCAATTTTAATCCCAGATACTTTATCCTCCTCTACAATTTCAATATTAAAGGTTTTCTTTTCAGTATCCCTCACAATGAACAAGAATATTTCTGTTGAGAAACTTTCTCCACTTCAGGAAACAAATTCCTCATTTCACCCAAATCCACATTTCTTTTTTCATCATATTGTTTTTCTACGTCTTCTCTGGACTGATAGGTTGTATCAGGTGCTTTATCAAAATAATATTTTTGACTGTGAAAGGCTCTTGAGATACCTTCATTTTGAAGCTGACTTCTTTCCTCAACTTCTACAATATTGGTATGACTTTCCACAATGTTCAAATTCACTTGATCTCCAGGTCCTTCATCTTCCAAATCTACAATCTGATTTGGATGAATAATTTTCATCTTCTTTTTAGCAATTTGTTCAACATCAATATCCATAGTCTCTAAAATAATTCTTTTGTTGTACACATTGGCTTTGGGAATTTTAATCACTAACTTTTGAGGAGCTTTATGTGTTTGTACTTGCTACAAAGGTTCTTCCACATCAATACACACTTCCAAATTAGATAATTTGTCAAAACCTTCAACATACTAATGTTCATAAGGTGCATTTTTATTCATCTGTCTTCTCTTGGATATGATATGATGTGGATCATATTTTCTTCCTTGTATTTATGAAAAACCAAAATATTTGAGTTTTTCCTTAACCTGTGATAAACATGACCTAGAATTAACAAGAAAAGGACCAATAACAAAGGGGAATTTTATGCTAGAGACTCTGTGCAATTTGATAAATTTCTTTGTCTTAGAGATGATTCTCTTCTTGATGAACTCAAGAGAAAAAATACCAGGAGTTAGGAAAACATGTAACAAGTAAGGAGACTCATGAAAACCATATACCCAAATCACTGTTGAATGCATAAAAAGTACCCAGTCTCCTACTTTGCTTTCTAGATTTGGCTACAGGGGAATTTTCATGTCCTCCAAAACCCTGGGTAAACTCGTATTAAAAATCAGAGAATAGATTCTTGACATGAACTTGTTGATGAATATGAGAAAAGTGATTCTTTTACATGCAGTACATACAAAAGATGCTTCAGGGATTTCTCCATGGTTACTTGCTAAGAAGTTTTTTAACAGATATGTATAATATTTGAAATGTCTCAAAGAGTGGAAATTCACTAACTACTTGTGAATGGTGTCAGCTAGGAATTCATCAAAATTAATTCAGACTGATTGAACAGACTCTGACCTAAAAAAATTCAAAAGAAAACCAAGAATGACTTTAACAACATAGTTATCACTATATATACCTAGGACCCGACTCAAAAGGGAACAAAATCACTGGACTTCAATGACCATCATGTTGATGCTCATTGGTAAGGATAGACTCTTTGACATTTGTTCAGGTTTAATGATTTTTTGTACAAATTGAATTTTGAGATCTAGATGACATTCTTTGCAAACCCTAATCATATTTTCTTTGTTGAATGACTCAAAATTAATGGAAAATGCTTCTGGTATATTGAGTGACTCTCGAAATGACATACTATCTATTCTACACAGGACTTGAGACCCCTGTTTATCGACAATTACCCTTTCCGCATGGGAATATTTCTCAACACACCAACCTACGAATTTAGGAAATGGGAAAGAAAGATCAACAACATATGGGACAATGGAGGCCTGGACTACTTCTAAAAATGGAATTCTCTTTCCCTATATATCAACCAAGTTGATTCGAGACACAATAATGGGGGAAATAGTGATACCAGGATCAAATACATCTGCATCTCTTTCAATTAGGGATTCCTCATTACCTTCAAGTTCTTTCTATGCTACTGAAAATACTATTGGATCCATGGAGATGAGATAAATACCCGGAAATGAACTGTAATGGTGCAAATTTTGGATGCAACATAAAATGGCGATCGGGAAAGTGTTTTAGCGATTCCTGTGTTTGAAAATAACAAATAATGAAAATATCACATCGACACTTTATACTTTTCAATTTGCGTAAATTTGAATCGATGGTTTTGGAACAAACCACTAATCATTCTGCAATCGACACAACGCTGACATGTACCCCTCAATGGAAACCACGGTTTGGATTGCAGGACCACCCTTCATAATTATTCCCTGCACAACTTCAAACTCCGCAATGCTTCATGGCCGTCGATTTTGATGGATCGTGATCAAAGTTATTTTGGGCCTGATATAATTAATTTCTTTGCCAAATTTAAATTCTTTGTGGCATTTTTAACCTTCCTGTCAATTTTTCATGCCTCCAAACCGTTTAGCGCCTTTGCTAATTTTAGAGCCCTGACCCTAGGAAAAATAAGATTTTTTTATTGGTGACTAACAAGTAGAATGTATGAATAGATGTAGAGATCATGGAGGTATATTTAGTAGTGGAGTAGGTAGGACTACTCCAAAAACTAGTTCACTCATGACTTCATCAATTTCGGCATGTGGTTCTATAAGAGCCACTACATCCATTAACCCATATACAAATATAATTACAAGAGGAGGACAATCAAGCATTATTGTGAATTCACAAGTAAAAGGAGAAGACAAATTAGGAGAAGGAAATTCCAAAGGAAGAGTTCAAAAAACATCACAAGAATATGTCATACTTTCATCTCAACCACGAGAGGAATAATTGATCAATGATTAACCAGAGCTCTCACTTTGAGAAAATCCTATAGAGGGATTGTAATTTTATGTTTCATCAGAAGAATATGTACATTTCAAGAAAGACAACATGTCTAGAGCAGGACTATTTAATTAAAAATAAGAGGAAATATGACCTAGAGGTGGAGAAGGAGAAAGAAAAGAAATAACAAAAGGTAGAGGAACATCAACTGTTGAAAATGAATTTGGGTTCCCAATTTTGGATCCAACATAAATAGTCCAAATGAAGAACATACCACCATCAACATTACCTAACTTTCATGGTATGATAAATGAGGAGCCAAATATTTTTCTTTTTGAATTTGATGTATTATGTCGCAATTATGATTACTCTTATATTGCTAAAAATGTTAAGTTACTTCCAACCGCCCTTAAATATGGAACTTTACATTGGTTTATAGGATTGAGAACTAACACCATCAAAACATGGGATGAAATTAAAAAAAAATGTTTCTTTTAAAGTATCATGATTATTGTACAAATAGAGGGATGTAGGAAGAAATGTTTAAAATGACACAAAAAGTGGATGAAATCCTTCAAGATTATTTGGAAAGATTCCATTATATTATTAAAAAGTCATTTTTCTTCGTGGAACCATAGATGAATGGATTGATGTACTTAATCTCATGGATAAAGGAGATATTTCTCATTTAGATTATGTAGAAATTTGTAATTTATGCATGCATATCTCTTGAGGAAATTCTAAATATGGTAAGGGAACTAGAGAAACTATCTCTAGAGTCAACAAATAAACAACCAATGGGGTAAGTAGATATGAAATTGGAAGTTTATTAGAAAATTTCAAAACTAATATTCTTAGTACTCTTGATTCTCAATTAGATACATTGAAAATTAAGCAAAATAAAGAGGAAGAGGATCCATCCTTACCTATTTTCTATCCAAAATGTATAAAAAGACATGATTTAAGAGAATGTCCTTTAGATAACGTTGAAGTTTGTGGTATAGGTGCGTAAATTCATGCAATAGAAAATTTACCATCTCTACCAGAACTTAAAGGTATCTATCAAGGAAACCAGGAAGCTAGAAAACAACTGTGTTTTTTGCACCAAAATGCCTTTGGTAGCCAAGAAACACAAGTATATCTCAAGAACCTACCCAACACTTCAATTGTTATTATTCCAATCAACATTACCCCCAACAAAGTTGGACTCCTCCTATGCCTTGGAAAGCATGGCCACCACAACAAGTTCAAAATCAACCTTGGTAACAAGGTTGGAAAGGACCTACCTATTGAACCATGCCTACTTATCCTTATCCTATGCAACAAAAATACACACGATATCCCCCACAAGTCCAACAAACATACCCTAGTCAACCACAACAACCAAAAATTTCACAACCTTGATAATTTCAATTATGATCAAATCATCCCGCTTCAAGATCTACTCAGCTACCTGTACAACCCATTTCAAACCCCAAAAATAAATTATCTCAACCTACTTACAATGTTGAGTTACAAAATTTCCCCACCTATATGATTACTCCTCTTGATTTAAATGATGTTCGCATTAGATCAGGTAAAGTAATTCATCAAGATTCTCCTATTATTATTGAAGAACCAATAGAGGAGGGAACTCGTCATAAAAAAAAAGGTTCTAATGCAATAAAATAAACTTCTTCCTCTACAACAAATGAACCACAACTATCCAAAACTCCTACTTTCCTAGAAAGGTTGACTTTAGATAAGCAAATTAAACAATATGAATATGATTTATTAGACGAGTTAAAGAATGTTTGTATCAAAATTCCTTTACTAAAATTAATCAAAGATATACCAATCTATGCTAAATAGTGAGGGAGTCGTGCTTAAATAAATTAGGTAGAAATAAAAAAGATCCACAAACAATACAAGTTATTGGTAAACTTGTAGATCTAATGTCAGGTAATTTTTTTATGAAAAAATATGTTGATACCAGTAGGCCCATTGCTAAGATTCATATCGATAATATTGCAATTGAAAACACTTTAATAGATTTAGAAGTTTCAATAATTTTCATGACAAAAGGAACTATGGATGAATCACAATTGTCTAATCTTTGTCATACACCTACAATTTTCGCAATTAGCAGATATATCAACAATAAAACTTGAAGGTGTGTTAGAAGACATCATAACCTCTTTGTATTCTTCGGTGTTGGCCCTTGACCAAGTTTTAAGTATTAATGGTCATGTTTGTCCAGATTTTGGGACTTCAATAGGTTGTCGAAGGCAGAGCGCAAGACGAAGAAGAGATCATGGGATATTGGCCCCTTTTAGGGCCCTTTTTTGGATTTGGGATTATGTAACGGGTATGGGAATGTCGTCCCATGGGTTCACCCATGCTTAGGCCTATTTTGTATGTATAAATAGAAAGCTAGTTAATGTAAGAAGTAGTTGTTGCAAGTTGGCTAAGTGATAAAGTTGGATTTGTGTGATCAAGGATTGTAAGTGCTTTGTGCATACTGTGTGAGACTTGCAAAGCTAAGTGCAAGTCATTATAAGAGACTGTGGAAGGCTGCGTGCTTAGATCTACTCAGAGAAGGAGGATCTAGCGAGCCGCACAGATCTTCTGTCCTCTGCGGAGAAGGGTTTTTGAGGCTCTATGCATGTAACCTATTGAAGAAGCTAATAAAGAAGACAAAGAGTTGGTGGAGGTAGCCCTAGGGTGGGGGTGAATCACGTACATGCTGTGTTTCTCTGCTTTGTGCAATGTATTGATGCGATTATGTGTTTATTTTCTTAGTGCTTTAATGTAGATGAATGATCTGTCGATGCTTAGTGATTAATAATATGGATGGATGTTAGATCTAACTGATATACATGTGCTTAGTGTTGAATCTGTTAATATATGAGTTGTTTCATCATGCTAAGTGTTGTTAGATGCTAGATCTGGTTGAATACTGCACTGTGTTGTAATTAGGGTTTAATTACGCTGTAACTAAGAACTGAATATTGATAAATATAACTACTGAGTGCTTTGTTAAGTGATTAGAATCACAGATCCGTGTCCCAGCTAATGTTGCAGACACTGGAGTCCTGCAACCACCCCTGCCTCTACCTCGGGTGAGACTTCATCTACTTCGTAGGTGTTGACTAAAGGGACGATAGCTAGGGTTTTGTTGGTGCACTGTTGTAGTGTTGAACCCTGGGTTTTCCCCTGTGCCAACATTCGATGTTCATCCATTGTTATTAGGAAGGATATGGTTAGCTACGACATATTTCTTTATTAGCTCTACATTGAGAGATATGACAATTGCACATGGGGATTCATTTAAGAAATTCAATTTATATCCACCTACAAAATATTCAACTTAATCATAACATACATAATGCCTTCAAGATACAAATAATGATGAAGAAATAGTACAAGTTGTTTTAACTATTGACCAAGCTATGAATTTAAAAGAGGATATTGAAGAAAATCAAATCATTAATTTTATAATTAATTATGATATTATTCATTATCCTAGGGGCATCATACGTTTGATCATATCTTGAACATAAAGTTTCAATAAAATTGTACTATAGACACTTTATCAACACTTTTAATTCTATGTTTTTTGTCAATTCAATATTAGAATCATGTATCACTTCTATTGAGATTCAACAAGAAAAAACCTTAAATATAAAATCTAAACTTGAAGGATCTCAAAAAGAGAAATTAATTCAAAAACTACAGAAACATTCTGGTGTATTTGCATGGGAGTATACTGATATGCATGGAGTTTGTTTCCCCTTGAACAAGTTTTGAGGATTCTTGGTCATGTTTGACCTATTTTTGGGACTTCAACAGGATATTGAAGGTGGAGCGCAAGACGAAGCAAAGATCGTGGGATTTTGACCCCTTTTTAAGGATTTTTGGGTTTTGGGCTTATGTAACAGGAATGAGAATGTCGACCCATGGGTTTACCCATGTTTAGGCCCGATTTTGTAATGTATAAATAAAAATCTAGGTGATGTAAGAAGAGCCAAGTATACTAAGTGCTAGAGTTCGATCTATGTGATCAAAGAGTTGTAAGTTGTGCTAAGTGCAAGCAATAGTTGTAAGCGCTTCATGCATACTATGTGAGACTTGTAGAGCTAAGTGCAAGTGATTGTAAGATACTGTGGAAGGATTTGTGCTATAACTCAGGGAAGGAGGACCTAGTGAAGAGTGCGCAGATATCCTGTCCTCTGCGAAGTTGATATTGAGGCTCTGTGCATGTAAGAATATTGAAAGAAGCTAATAAAGAAGACAAAGAGCTGGTGGACGTAGCCCCAGGGTGGTGGTGAACCACCTATATCTTGTGTTGTGAATGCTTATGATTTTGGTTGTTCTTTTTTTTATGTGATTCAATGCTTAGTGGGATGTTAAATGATAGATGAATCTAATATGATAGTTTAGTGTTGAATAATGTAAATGAATGCTAGATCTGATCTTTATTTGTATGCTTAGTGATTGAATCTATTGGGTCTGTGTGAATACTGGATTGATCTATCGTTAGGGTTTGGATCAATGATGTGAATAAGGGTTAATTAATGATGAACGTTAACTACTAAGTGCTCTATTAAGGTGTTACAATCACAGATCTGTGTCCCAGCTAAGGTTGCAGACACTGGAGTGAGACTTCATCTGCTTCGCAGGTGTTGCCGAAAGGGCTAGTAGTTAGGGCTTTGTTGGTGCACTGTTGTAGCGTTGAACCCTGGGTCTGCTCCCGTGCCAACATATTTCATCCTAATACATGTATTCATCACATTTATAGAGGAAAGTTCTATGCCAATCAGACAACGCCAAAGATGTATGAATCCAATTTTGAAGGAAATTGTAAAAGAAGAATTGCAAAAATTACTAAATGTGAATTTCATATATCCTATTTTTTACACTCAATGGGTTTCACCTTTATATTTTGTTCCTAAAAACAATGGTAGATGGTGTGTTTTCATATCTTATCAAGAATCAAATAAAGCTACCTTAAAAGATCATTTTCCTCTACCATTTATAGATCATGTTTTGGACACCTTAGCAGGATTTTTTTTTTCTTTACTTGATGGGTTAAACGGTTATAATCAAATTCAAATCATTCCAAAAGATTAAGATAAAAATACATTCACATGCCCATGGGGAACACACAGTTACAAAATACTACCTTTTGTGTTATGCAATGCTCATGCTACTTTTGAACATGTTTTTCTAGGTATCTTTTTTTACTTGATCCATGATTGTGTAGAAGTATATATGGATGATTTTATTGTTTATGGAAACACTTTTGAGGAAGAATTAGAAAATCTTGAAATTTTTTTGATCATATGTTAAGAAACTGATATTTCATTAAGTCGTGAAAAATGCCATATTTTTCTTACTAAAGGAATTGTTTTGAGTCATTGTATATCATCTGCAGGAATCAAGGTTGTAACACCCTGGGTTTTGAGCCCCATATTAAATAATGTATTTTGCTAAGTTATGAAAGGCCAGAGTGCCTAAACAATTGAAAGAGGCCAGTGTGCCTAGGAAATGTAATGTTTTGATCATTATTAATAATAAATACATCTCTATTTTCTAGACAGAAAAGGACAAGAGTTATAGGCGGATATGATTCCACAATAGAGGGGGATTAAGGGGATAAGTGTTTATTTTATATTTTATTTATTGATTTTGGTTAATGGAGAATAATAGTTATGTGAGCTTCTTGGGAGGAAGGCCAAGTGGTTCCTTGATTCCAAGAATTACATAAACCCATCTTTGGTCTGGGGTGGGGGTTCTCTCTTTTTCTTTTTCTTCTTCTTGTGCTTCACTCATTCAATCAATTTCTCGATGTTCACACCTTTCGTTGGGATTTCACTCCATTCATTCTTTCACCCACTCGTCTTTCCTCATTCGTGTCTTGGCTTGGGAAAGGAAAACAAACTGTTGAAGAGAAACCATGGATTTTTGGCTATAGATACTGTTGGTGTAATCCATCCATGAATCAAGACCTGCATGTATGATATGCTTTGGTTTGTGCCCAATCTTACTCACAACTGCGAGTCCTAAGAGTCCCAACATGAAGATTATATACCAACTACACTAGAGCCCTAGAAGGAGATGGAAAACCAGAGGGGCTATGTGGAAGAGAAGGGGGGGTCCATTCTCTTGGGTTGTGCAGTGTTGTAACCTAGTTCTGCACCCGTTCCCTTTTCCCTCCTTTACCCTATACATCCATCACTTCTAAGTTTTTGTGGTTTCTTGCTTAGCCTATTCTCCATTATATCATCATTTGGATTCATGGCCCCTTCTTGACTTAACTTGTTTTGCACCATCTTTTTCATTTTCTTGAAAGATGAGTTCATGTTTTGGTTTGAGTTCGAATTACTTGTCATCATATTTGCCACTAATGGAGAATATTTTATATGCGTAGGAGATGCTCAGTAAGATTTCGAAAAAA
>ML787741.1:422146-437241 GCA_009831015.1 Picea engelmannii | reverse complement strand
TGCTGAAATCTCTGTTACATATAGAGAGTTAAGTCTCAGTCCCAGATCGATGCAAATTGGTTCTAGAACACTGCAAAAGACCTACCTCTTCCTCAAGAAGATAATGTGAAAATATGCATAGACAACTAGTTATCCTTCAGAGGTCTCAAACAACTCGCGTACATGCCAGTTCTCAATAGAGAACTCTGTTCTGTCACTTTGAGTCTTTTTATGCCAAGACTAGTTCATTCCAGCGCATGCATCGGTCCAATTTCATTTCCAGTAGCAGTTTTTAGTTTTTCAATTGCAGGATTCTCTTAGATTAAATTAACAAGTGGTATTTTATGTGTGATAAGAAACACTCTTTTTGATTAAGTTAGTGTGAAGTATACATTACTGTACTTCAACACTGTTTTGTTTAAGTTAATAATTTGTTCTACAACTAGTAATGTAGAGCCGAGTCTCTGTCTGAGGAGGACGAGAGCCTATACAACTATGATAAATATGCAGTTTCTGTATGTTTTGGGGGTTGGATTCATTTGGAGAAAAATAGAAGCAAAAGAAGAGGCTGGACCTGTTCAAATGACTGTAAAGTTCTCCACCTAGTGAATATATTTTGATGACAATTGTGTTCCCTTAGTCAAATATTTGTGTGTTGATTCTTGTATTGAATGCGAATTTTGTGATGTGTGCAATGTACATCTCCTTATTCTTTCAGCCATAGTTTTAGTTTATTTTCTCACTGATTATGAAACAGGTTATACAACTATTCTTTAGTTAATAGATTAACTAATTGACCACCTGTTGAATGATTTGCATCTGGATATTTGTCTAAGTCTTAAGATATTATTTTAAATCTTTGTTCTCACATAGAAAGTGATTCATTGCATTTTTGGTTGATGTTTCCTGTGTTTGTATTTTCATATCCCTAACTGTCTATTAATATCCATACCATTAGCAAAGGAGAACCTACATTTATACTATGTGGCATGTTCAACCATAGTACCATCTTTAAAAACCTATCCTTAAGCTGACCAACAAAACCAACTTATCAGAAAACCAATCATCATAAACTTGAGGTGGCCTAGCTTTTCCCTTTAGCAGTCAGGTGCAAACTTTAGGAAAAACATCTTCTAGCGCTGCTGTTGGGGAACAGAGTAACAAAATATATTTCCCTGGGATAACGAAATTGAATAGCTATGACCTTTTATGGTGAACAAAGATCAGATATAGACTGTCTGCCATATTTCACTTGCTGACTCCACTGAGTAGAATTTACAAAATAAATACTGGCTCCCAGAAAGGGACTCAAAAGATCCAAATCTTAAGAAATCAAAGCCACCAAGGCTCATCCTAATCTTGAGAAGAACACAATAGTCTTTGAGCCAGAAAGGAAACTAAGAAAATCAACCGTAGCTCAGAGATATACCTCCCCCCTCAAGGGTAAAGCTATGCCCAAAGAGTCTACTCCCTTTCATCATCACAAGTAGCTTGAATTTGATATCCTTGAGAATCACAATTCCAAGGAAACTCAGACATATTCAACTCCTAACTCTACTTCATCATCTAGTCCAACATCCACCCTCGTAGCTCCCATAAATATTCAGATTCCTATTGCCCAAGCCATGGCTTCTAACATGATGGATGTCATAATTGCTGCCAGATATGCACCCCTAGTTCTACCTGTAGGCTTACATGCACTCCCAACCATAGATTACATGAAATATTTACCAATATATAATGGGGAAGGTGATGTCACTGCTGAGGAAAATCTGGTAGCCTTCTATATCTTTGCAGACAACTTTAACATTGACTATGCAGATGTGTGGATGAGGTTGTTTATGCAGAGTCTGGATGGGGAAGTAAGGAAATGATTCAAGGGTCTTCCTCCAGCCTCCATTGTATATATTGAGGCGTTAGATGAATCTTTCATAAAGAAATGGGGAGAGAGGAGAGATTATCTCTACTACATCACCGAGTTTGGGGCTCTAAAGAGAAAGAATTGTGAATCTATTTCAGACTTCACCAAGAGGTTCAATAAGATGTATGGTAGAATCCCAGATGAGATCAAACCAATTGAAGCCTCTTCCAAGATCACTTATGCCAATGCATTTGATGCAGAGTTCTCCCTTATTTTGAGGGAGAGAAGATCCACCACCTTGTTGTCCATGCAGGAAGAAACCATTGAGGTTGAATCCAATATCTTGGCACCAGACAGGTTAAATACTAGATCTGATAAAGACAAGAAGAAACAAAGAGAATATTCCCATGCCTCCTCTAACCCAACCATGTATGATCCCAAACTTTATGAAATGACTAAAACTTTGAAGGATCTGACATATGAAATAACTAAGCTAAAATGGGAATCTAAAAAACCAAACATGGCCTTTCAAGGGGCTGGAAATAGAAATCCAAATCAGTTTAGAAGGCCTAGCGATGCCCCTCATATAATGTAGAGATAAAGGAGGAATGATGATGATAAAAGGGTAGTGCCTCCTTTCCAAAACAATCAGATTGAGGGGACAAATGCAAATAATGATGATGTGGATGATACTGTTGTGATTTTCAATGAAACAGATTATTATGCTAGTCACTTAACACAATAAGAATATGAGGTAGCACAATTGTTAAATCAATTTGATAATCATATAGGGGAAGAGGGAGTTATTCAAGGCCAACCCCACAAAAATTATGATTTTAGGACAAGAAAAACGACTCCCAAAGCCACTACCTCTAATAAAAAACAATAGGCTGAAGTATCTCCCAAGACAAATCCATGTAAAGGTATTTCATCTAATGCTCAACAACTTCCCTTATCTAAACCTGTAGTCCTTGAAATAAAGGAAGCTGATAGGCCACCAACCTCTTTCATCCTAGAACATGAGTTGAGCAAGATCAAGATTCCTATGCCTTTGACATAATTGATGAAGAATGAAACTTTCAAAAAATCTATTATGAAAGTTCTACAACCAACTACTTCTAGTGTATCTTCTGATGTAATTATCCTGCAGGATGAAAACCCAACCATTACTGTGGGTCCACACATTGAGTATGGATTTGATGCTTCTCCACCATTCTATATATCTTTAAATGTCCATGATAAGATCCTACATAACTATATTATGGACTCAGGAGCCTCACACAATGTTATTCCCAAAGTTGTTATGGAATAAATAAGTCTGGAGATCACCAAACCTTACCAAGACTTGTACTCCTTTGATTCTAAGAAAGTAAAATGTCTGGGACTGATAAAGGATATGGTGGTTTCTTTAGCACAATTACCAATGAAGAGTGTAGTGATGGAAATTTTTGTGGCTGACATTCCACCAAAGTTTGGTATGCTCTTATCTAGAACTTGGGCTAAGAATATTGGAGGATCATTACAAATGGACCTCACTTATGCCACCATCCATGTGTTTGGAGGTGAACATAGAATGCTATACAGAGAGGTAAAGTAAGCCTACATTGTCAGTGACTGTCAAAACCCAAGAAATCACCCAATTTATGTTGTTGAGGATGAGATTGGTTCATCTATTTTTCATTTAAATAATGATGAACCTAAAATATCATTTAGCCAACACAAATATAAGCCACTGTCAGGTCAACAAAACAAAGTATGGAAGATGTATTTCGATGGATCTTCATCAAAGAAAGGATCAGGGGCAAGTATACTCCTCATTTCACCTTCAGAAGAGGTAATAACACTCTCTTATAAGCTGAAGTTTGAAACTACTAAAAATATAGTTGAATATGAAGCTCTGGTGCTAGGATTGAGGGATTCCAAAGACATGGCCATTGATTGTCTAGCATTTTTTGGTGATTCTGAGTTAATCATCAATCAAGTTAGGAACATCTATCAATATAAACAATTGAGACTCAAGCAATACATAAATGAGGTATGGGACCTGATCGATAATTTATTTCTAGAATTTAACATATCCTTCATCCCCAGAGAGGAGAATCAGAAGAAAAATTCTTTGGCCTTAGCTGCCAACACTTTTAGGCCTCTCATTGGCCCAAATATTAAATATTAGGTGGAGATCAAACATAGAACAACTATACTTGACAAAATAAAGCACTGGAAAGTATTTAGTGATGATCTAGAGCTACAAGAATTTCTACACACCATTGATGAATTCTCCAATATCTCAATCGACCAAGAAAGCCAAGAAGGTGAAAATAACGAATTAGAAAATAAGAAAAAATCTCATCTGTTAAAGACAATAGCTGGCCATGATATTGTGGATCTGAAAACCAATCACATTCCAAGAGGACTAGTGCCATTGGAAAGGTTGTTTGACAGTAATGATGTATACAAAGAAGCTTCCATGAAGAATCAAGAAGAAGAGGTAACATATTGCAATATTGGGATCACTGAGAATCCCAAGATCATCAAGTTGTCCAAAGTATTAACTACATAACAAAAGGACAGGTATGTCAGTCTCATCAAAAAGTTTGTTGATACTTTTGCATGGTCATACGAAGATTTAAAGACATTTAACACTGACATCATCCAACACAAGATCCCTCTTAAGGCTGACTCCAAGCCATTCATATAGAAGATTCAGAAATTTAATCCCATGCTAATGTCCATAATCAAGAAAGAAATGAAATGAACGATGGATGAAAATGTTATTGTACCATTGAGGTACTCAAACTGGGTGGCTAACTGGGTACCTGCGAGGAAGAAGAACTGGGAGATACACTTGTGTGTTGATTTCCAAAATCTCAACAAGTGTTCTCTAAAAGATAATTACCCCCTCCCCAAGATGGATAATATTTTACACAGGGTGGTAGGTGCCCACATAATTTCCTTGTTAGATGGATACTTTGGTTATAACCAGATAGTGCTGTGTGAAGAGGATAAATAAAAAACAACATTCACCACCCCATGGGGAACATTCATGTATGACAAGATGCCTTTTGGGATGATGAATGCAGGGGCCAATTTTCAGAGGGCCATGGACATAGCTTTCGTGGGGGAAAAAGAAACATTTATGGTTATATATTTGGATGACATCACCATTTTTTCCAAGTCTAATAATGAACATTTGCAACATCTGGAGCAGGTTTTCTTGAAATGCAGGAGATATGGAATATCTCTCAATCCTAGGAAGTCTCACTTTTCCATGCTAGAAGGAAAGCTCATGGGCCACATCATATCAGCAGAAGGTATAAAAATTGATCCAAAGAGAGTTTATGCCATTCAAGTGATCGAAATCTCTAGAAATAAAAAAGCTATCCAGTCTTTTATTGGCAAGATAAACTTCCTAAGGCACTTTGTGCCAAATTTCGCTGAAATCCTGAATCCTATCACTAATATGTTGAAGAAAGATGCCGAGATAAACTGGTCGCTAGAGGAAAAATCAACATTCCAAAGCATAAAGAAGGATTTAGTTGAAGCCCCTATATTAGCTAGCCCTGACTATACCAAAGATTTCTTGATCTTCTCTTTTTATTCTGAGGAGACCATTTCTACCGTACTACTATAGAAAAATGGGGAAGGGTATGATCAACCCATAGCCTTTTTCAGCATATATCTCTGAGATGTTGAGCTAAAGTATGATATATTAGAGAATCAGGGTTATGCACTGGTCAAATCACTCAAAGCCTTCAGGGTATATGTGTTGCAGTCTAGCATAACAACCTTTTTTCCTAGTAGCAGTGTCAAAGAAATTCTGGTCCAACCAGACAATGAGGGAAAAAGAGGAAAGTGGATTGTCAAACTATTGGAGTATGAACTACACGTAAATCCCACCAATATGGTCAAGGGATAAGGACTTTCCAAGTTATTATCAGACTCAAACTGTAAGGTGTTAGAATTACATCAAATCTTCACCCAATCAGATGCACCCATCATACAACCTAGAAAAGACAACTTACAAGTATTTGAAAATTACTCCTTTTCACCTTGGTATAGAAACATCATTTATTTTATGAATCATTTGGAATGTCCACCAGATGAGAAGAAGACAAAGGATAGGTCTCTCAAATTGAAGGCTATCAAATTATGCATTTCAAACTAGAGCTTGTATTGGAGGGATCCTACTGGCATCTTGTTAAAATGCCTTGATGAAAATGAAGCCAAAAAAGTCACAATAGAAATGCTTAGAGGAACATGTGGAGGAAGCCAACACTGGAAGGACACATCTCTTAAGATCCTATGGGAAGGGTACTACTGACCCACCCTTTTCTCTGATGTATTTGCTACTGTTAGGGCCTGCAATGAATGTCAGATATTTGCAGGAAAACATAAGTTGCTATCACTACCCTTAAAACCTATCACTTCTGGTGGTCCATTTTAGAAATGGGGGTTAGACTTCATAAGTGAGATAATTCCACCCTCCATTGGGAAGCATAGGTGGATTCTTATTGCCACCGATTATTTCACCAAGTGGATCGAGGCCGTTCCCACTAGGAATGCCACTGACAAGGTGATCATGAATTTCCTGGAAACTAATATTTTTTCCAGATTTGGCTGCCCCAACAAGATTATAATAGACAATTCCCATGTAAATGTGTTGAACCTGCACATAATAGATCTATCTAGACAATAATACACACATTTGCAGAGATAATTAGAGAAAGAAGAAGAAAGAGAGAAAGAATGAAATAATTCTCATTAGCCATTGTGAACAATGAATAATTTACACATGATATACTATGTATAACTCAATGAGTTCAACTGGAGGATAACCAATGCACCATAGTGGTGGTATATAGTGATCTAGACACACACCAACAATTATGGGAGTAAACTTCCACCTAGTCTAGTCTCTCAAGAAGTTACGGGAGTGAACTGCCACCTAGTTGAGTTAACTAGTCAACTAGTCTTCAGTTAACTGACTGAACAGAGAGTAGTGAGGAGTTAACTCAGAGAATCAAGTCTAATGCACCAATATGGTGATGATACCAAGGAAAGGTCTAATTAGCATGGTGATGATCCCAATGTTGCATGGTGACAAAACCAATGTAGCATCTAAACTCAACTCAACTAGTCAAACTGAAGTGTCAACTGAAAGAGAATATTCTCCAGGTGGAATATTCTCCCCTAAATTACAGGAGACTAGATAATGAATAATTATAACTAATAAACAAGGAAAAACCTTAGGAAAAATAAATCCTAGGTGTGTGTGAAGTAACTCCAACACCCCCTGAACATCACTATGGTGAAAATAAAGATTGGGTCCCGGCAACGAGGCCATGTTAGGTACCCAAATACAAAAGATACACTGAAAATAAAGTGAGGAAAGACAAAAAACCTCATGGGAAACCCCCCCCATCAAGGTACATTGTATGTAAAAGGAAGAACTACAGTTTCTAGGCAACTGTGTCCTTCACTCCAAGACGACTTCACTGAGAATGGAACTTCTTCTTAGTGAAGGTCTTGGTGAATATGTCTGTCGTCTGTTCTGCTGAAGGAAAAACATGTAAGTTGATGAACCCCTCGTGCACTAAGTCCCAGATGTAGTGCATGTGGATATCGATGTGGTTTGTCCACTGCCTCTGAATTGGATATCTACAGAACTTTAGAATGCTCTAGTTGTTACACCAGATGACGATCGACCGATGAAATTGAATGCCCAACTCAGTAAGAAAATGTTGTAGTGACATAGCCTGAATGGTTATGTTAACTACCCCTGTGTACTCTACCTCGACTAAAGATAGAGCAATGACATCTTGCTTCTTTCTTGACCAACAGATAGGCCTAAAACCAAGACTGACGGAGTATCCAGATGTGGACTTGCGATCAATGCTATCTCCAGCCTAGCCAAAATAAGTAAACCCAATGAGATCTAATGTAGAGTCTACTGCATAATGAATCCCAAAGGTGATGGTGCCCTGTACGTATCGAAGGATACGCTTTGCAACCTTCCAATGTAGCTCATGCGGCTCCTGCATGAACCTGGAAACTGCGCCAACTGCATATGAGAGTTCTGGTCTGGAGTGTGTGAGATACAACAAACTCCCCACTAGCTATCTGTACAGTGTGCTGTCAACCAGTGGAGTCTCCCCGCCATCCTCAAGTTTGACTCCCGATAGGAAAGGAGTCGGAGCAGACTTGTAGTCTAACATGTGAAATATCTCAAGAAGATCTCATGCATACTTGGCCTGAGACAGTTTGATGCCTAATGCATTCTGACTGATCTCGAGTCTAAGGAAGAAGTGTAGTGGACCCATGTCCATCATCAAAAAATTGTCATGTAGAATCCTCTTGAATGAAGCAATTGCAGAAGTCGAGCACCCGATGATCAACAAATCATCGACATACACAACTAAAATTAGAAGTGAATCAACCGTCCTAAGCATGTAGAGATTTGGGTCTGATTTATAACATACAAAGTTCTGTGACAACAGGTAGGAGTCCATCTTGTCATGCCATGCCCTCAGATCCTACTTGAGGCCATAAAGTGACTTCTTCAATCGAAATAGCAAAGATAAGTCCTGCATAAATCCTTGGGGATGATCCATGTAGATCACCATGGGGAAATTCATTATTCACGTCCATCTGATGGACTTCCCATCCTTTGGCTACCACAATGGCAAGTGCCAATTATATGGATTCCATGTTCGCTACTAGAGTGAAGGTCTCATCATAGTCAATACCATGAACCTGTTGAAAGACTTTGGCGACAAGCCTGGATTTGTATCTACTGATATGTCCATCCGCTATTCTCTTGGTCCTAGAGACCCATCTTTGCTACTGGAGCGAAGGTCTTATCATAGTCAATACCATGAACCTGTTGAAAGCCTTTAGCGACAAGCCTAGCTTTGTATCTACTGATATGTCCATCTGTTGCTCTCTTGGTCCTGTAGACCCATATGCATATGACAATTTTTCTCCCAGAAGGAAGGCGAACCAGATCCCAAGTCTGGTTCTCGAGGAGGGAGTTGTACTCCTCTTGCATGGAAAATTCCCAAAATGGATTTCCAACAGCCTTTCCATAAGACTGTGGATCTGAATACTGAACCAAGAAAAGATTCCTAGAGGGCAATGGTTCAGTGGAAGTGAGTGCAACAAGAGGCTCCTCAAAATCAGATCGAGTCCTCATAGTATTAGCTGGATCACCAACGAGATTCCCTTCAACTTGAAGAGTAGTCTGTTCCCACTTGGTCCTCTGCTCTGGCTCTGCAACTACATCTAGATGCTCTGACTCTGTATCTGATTGTACTGAATCTGAATCTAAATCATCTGAGTCCTATGAATCAAAACTCTCTTCTAAAGAAGAGTCATCATGTGTATGTTCATCATCTCGGACAGGTGGAAGAGTGAAGGTGTCTGCATGTAGCTGCTGAGGTACATGCGAGACACTTTCCTCGAATTGGACACTACGCTCAATGATGAGCTGGTCCGAAGAAAGATCAATAAGCAGATATCCCTTCACACCATTGGGGTATACAACAAAAATTCACTGAGTGCTCTGTGGATCAAGGGCCTTCCTATTTTCAGAGGGATCTTGACCCATTCACATGAACCAAAAATGCGAAAGTGGGCCACTTCCAGTTTGAGGTCGCTCCAAGCCTCGTAGGGGGTCTTATCCTTGACATATCTATGGGAAGATTTATTTTGGATGTATGTTGCACAATTAAGTGCTTCGGCCCATAGTCTCTATGGTAGTGACTTTGCATGCAACATGCAAGACACCATCTCCTTTATAGATCTGTTTTTCCGCTCAAAAACTCCGTTTTTCTGCGAAGTATAGGGAGCTGTGTGCTGCAACTGGATCCCTGCCTCATGGAAAAGATTGTGGATCTCATGATTCACATACTCTCCCCCGTTATTAGTTCAAAGTACTTTGATCTTCTTTCCAGACTGTGTCTCAACCAAGGCTTTGAAATATTTGAGGTGTTGAAAGACCTCGAATTTTTCCCTGAGAAAGTAGATCCAAGTAAAATGTGCAAAATCATCAACAAAAATGAGAACAAACCTCACTTTTCTGATGGATGGATGCGGAAAGGGACCCATAAGGTTATTTTGGATCAGATCTAAAGGTGCAGAGGCTCTTTGAGATTTTCCCTTGTTGAATTTCTCTTGAGGGCGTTTCTTGAGAACACATCCCTCACACACTCCCTTGGAGAAATAGATGTCTGGTAGACCATCAACCAATCTATGCTTGCTAAGATGTTGCATGTATCTGAAATTCAAATGTCCAAACCTTTCATGCCATATCCTACTACTTTCATCAACATGAGTAAGAAATAAAGTAGAATCAGGTTCAATGAATTCATAAAATGTATACAATCTAGATTGATGATTTACCTCACCGGTAGCAACCCTGAAGTTGGTTTGCATGTATTATATGCCCATGAAATTTGGTGTGAATATGAATTTCTTTCCGGTGCCAGAATTCGTCATTTTATAGATGAAGAGAAGGTTGACATAAATCTTGGGAACATGCAACACATTCTTGAATCTTCTGTTGGTGAGTTCAATCCTTCCTTTTCCGGTGACTTCGATCGAATAGTTCTCCCCCATCAGAATAGGAGGACCTTTGCATGCATCCAAAGAAGAATATAATTCTTTTGAGGTAGCCATGTGATGTGATACTCCTGAATCAACGATCCAAGCATTGGGAGAGGAGTTGATGGCAATCAAGGCATGGCTAGAATTGCCTTTCTTGGAATTCAGATATTCTGGCTTCTTCTTCTTGGCACCCTCGGGGATGTGATCTCCAAGGTTGTTTTGATGAAGTATTTAAGACATCAGATCTATTTTTTTTGCATGCATGTGTATTTCGAATGGAATCCTTTGTGACAGTACATGCATTTCTCTCCTTTTCTCCTTTGGATCTGGAGGCATCGGTGAAGGGTTTTGTGTACCCTTCCTTCTTTGGATGTGCATGAGCTTTCTGTTTATATTTATCTTTAGATTTCTGATATTTGTGGCTGCCATCATGCACAATGAGTTCATGCTCCCTTGGGCCTTTGATTGTGCCCATGTTGATGAGTTTGGTTTGCTATTGTGTCAGAGATTCGATAAATTCCTCAAGAGAAGGCATTTTCTAGGTGGCTCCAGAGGCGAATCTAACAATACGAGATGTGGATAAAAATACAAAAAATTCAGGACCAATCTTGGAGAGAATGGTGAGAACCATTTGTTTCTCCTTTGCCTATTTATCAACTCTGCAAGATTTGAGTTGCGACAGTAAATCCTTGAATTCTTTAAAGAAATATTGGATATTGTCGAAGATTTTTGGATCCAATGTGAGCATGTCCACCTCTAGCATGTGTCCCCTCATATCATCCTATTTGCCAAAGAGCCCTTCCAAGGTTTTCCATGCTTCATTGGGAGTCTTACAAGAATATATGTGAAAAATGAGAACGAGAGAAATAAGACTGCAAATTGTTCCGAGTGCCTCATCCATGCGATTTAAGTACTTGGATTTTTCTATGGCTAATGTTGGTTCTGTATCTTTATTCAATGTTAACCTGTACAACCCTTTGGTTAGGATATGTATGGCTATTTTATCCTTCCATGCAAAATATTTGTAAGGTGTAAGAATGAATTCTTTTTGGAATTCCATCTTTCCGCTATCTTCAATCTTTTGTACTTGCAAAATTTTTGGTGTAGCTTTTGCTTAGAAGTCCGTCGGATCTAATACCATGTAAATGTGTTGAACCTGCACATAATAGATCTAGATAAACCATAATACACATATTTGCAGAGAGAACTGGAGAAAGAAGAAGGATGGAAAGAATGAAAGGATTCTCATTAACCGTTGTGAATAATGAATAATTTACACATGATATACTCTGTATAACTCAATGAGTTCGAATGGAGGATAACCAATGCACCATAGTGGTGGTATAGAGTGATCTAGACACACCACAACAGTTATGGGAGTGAACTGCCACCTAGTCTAGTCTCTCAGGCAGTTACAGGAGTGAATTGCCACCTAGTTGAGTTAACTAGTCAACTAGTCTTTAGTTAACTGACTGAACAGAGAGTAGTGAGGATTTAAATCAGGGAATCAAGGATAATGCACCACTCTAGTGATGATACCAAGGCAAGGTCTAATTATCATGGTGATGATCCCAATGTTGCATTGTGACAAAACCAATGCAACATCTAAAATCAACTAGTCAAACTGAAGTGTCAACTGAAAGAGAATATTCTCCAGGTGGAATATTCTCCCCTAAATTATAGGAGACTGGATAATGACTAATTATAACTAATAAAAAAGGAAAAACCTTAGGAAAAATAAATCCTAGGTGTGTGTGAAGTAAGTCCAACAACCTAAGAATTCAATTCCAAAGCCATGATTGACTTCTGTGGTAGTCATAACATTTCCTTGACACATTCCATGCCCTATTACCCTCAGAGGAATGGTTTGGCAGAGTCATCAAACAAAACTCTCATCGGGATTATCAAGAAGTTTTTGACCGAAAACAAGAAATCCTGGGACTCTAAACTCAGGTATGATTTCTGAGATAACAAAATCAACACCAAGAAGTCTTTGGGGACCTCTCCATTTCATCTTGTTTATGGAGTAGACGCTGTTTTTCCCACCCATCTTGGTATACCAGTCCTAAAATTATTATAGGAAGAGATTGAGGAGACAACTGAAATCCAAAGGAGAATATTCTATATTATAGAGGTTCAACAAAAGAGAGAATCAGCCAATCAGAGGACCAAAGCATACTAGAGAAAGGTCAAATCAACCTTTGACAAGAAAACCAAGAAGGAGATATTTCAAGAAGGTGACCTGGTCTTAAGGTGGGATGCCAGAAGGGATTACAAGTCCAAGCACGATAAGGTCGAAAAACTATGGTTTGGCCCTTTTAAGGTGGTTGAGGTTATGGAAAATAACACATTTATCTTGCATAATCTAGATGATGCAGAGATCTTCGGTGGTCCAGTAAATGGACGCTTCCTAAAAAAATATTTTTTTTAAGAATGAGGGAAGGTACCTCTTGTACCATAGATGTTTCTCTTTATTTTTTCATTTGATTAGTTAGTTGTGTGTGAATAAAGACTCCATAGCCAAAAAAAGGCACTGGGGTGTAGTTGCAGTTTCTAGTTCAATGAGATGCATGGCTAAGAGACAGTAGTGGATACACAGAGATGACAGACATAAACAAAGGTAAGAGAAATAAGGTGAGAGCAATTATTTAATCCCAACGCACCGATCTACAGTTCTTAGCACCTCATAGGGACGTGCTATCCCCAGTTGGATATAATGTTGTAAACTAGGTCTCCACCCCTTCCCTTTTCCCTCCTTTACCCTATACATCCATCAGTTCTAAGTTTTTGTGGTTGCTTTCTTAGCCTATTCTCCATTATATCAGCATTCAACTTCATGGCCCCTGCTTGACTTAACTTATTTTTCACCATCTTTTTTGTTTTCTTGAATGATGAGTTCATGTTTTGGTTTGAGTTCGAATTACTTATCATCATATTTTCCCCTAATGGAGCATGCAACAGGTCCATCGAGTTTTTTGTGTGCGCAAGAGATATCCAGGTCCAACAATTCCCTTGTCACCTCGGTAAGCTTCCACAAAAACTGGCAGCAAATCAAAACAATCCATTTTGGGCATGAAATACTAGCAAACAACAGGATTGACTTGATCGACGGTGAAGATCTGACAATCAGAATAGATCAATGGTTCTTGTATGTTCGGGGTTAAAAATAGTGAAGAGACAAGACACTTTGTCATGTAGCGCATAATTCTCATGCTAATCTCCATTGGAAACATCCATCATCGCTAGATCGACTGTCCTCATATCATTTCAGATCCCCTCGACCTTTCTACCTTAAATGGTATTGGGGGGGGGGTCTGGAAAAGTGGTTTCCCCGTGTTCAGGCCCACCTAACATGGAACCTCCTCATGATTTAATACGCCCCCTCTCAAATCCACTTACCTCCTAACCCCCCCCTAGAATCTTGCCAAACTACCACTCGATACGACCACTCTCTCAACCTGCCACTTGTCCTCCACTTACCTACTGCCGATACTCCTTGCATCCACTTCATCCACATCCACTCATCCCGTCTCCCTATTGGAAACTTTTCCTCGATGTCCTCCTATTCATAACTAGTTACGTCCTTCACCATGACCATTTGGCCGAAAACTGTTCCAGTAAACATAACCGCTCCGAGTTAAACTGTCGTATACCAGTGCCATCACCCACTTTCAACCAATCCAAAGGTACATATGGAATATGGTGGGTCAAAGAAGAGTGTGCTTAGCTTCTGAAAGATCTATTACTTATAGAGAGTTAAGTCTCAGTCCCAGATCGATGCAAATTGGTTTCAGAACACTGCAAAAGACCTACATCTTCCTTAAGCAGATAATGTGAAAATATGCGCATACAACCAATTATTCTCCAGAGGTCTCAAAAATATCGTGTGCATGCCAGTTCTCAATACATAACTCTATTCTGTCACTCCGATTCTTTTTCTTGGAAGACTAGTTCATTCCAGCGCATGCATCAGTCCAGTTTCATTGCCAATAACACTTTTCATTTTTTCAACTGTAAGATTCTTTTAGATTAAATTAACAAGTGATCTTTTATGTGTGATAAGAGCCACTCTTTTTTATTTAGTGTGAAGTATACATTGTTGTACTTCAACAATGTTTTTTTTAAGTTAATAAGTTGTTCTACAACTATTAATGTAGAGTTGAGTCTCAGTCCCAGGAGGACGAGAGCCTCTGCAACTCTGATAAATATGCAATTTATGTATGTTTTGGGGGTTGGATTTTTTTGGAGAAAAATAGAAGCAACATAAGAGGCTGGACCTGTTCAGATGACTGTAAAGTTCTCCACCTAGTGAATATATGTTGATGAAAGTTGTGTTCCCTTACTCAAATATTTATGTGTTGATTCTTGTCTTGAATGCAAATTTTGTGATGTGTGGAATGTACATTTCCTTATTCTTGCAGCCACGATTTTCGTTTATTTTCTCATTGATTATGAAACCTGTTATACAACTATTGTTTAGTGAATAGATTAACTAATTGACCACTCGCTGAATGATTTTCATATGGATATTTGTCTAAGTCTTAAGATACTATTTTAAGTATTTTTTCTCACATAGCAAGTGATACATTGCATTGCTTATGGATGTTTCCCGTGTTTGTCTTTTCATATCCCTAACTGTCTATTAATATCC
>ML787741.1:400116-422046 GCA_009831015.1 Picea engelmannii | reverse complement strand
GAGTCTCCCCGCCATCCTCAAGTTTGACTCCCGATAGGAAAGGAGTCGGAGCAGACTTGTAGTCTAACATGTGAAATATCTCAAGAAGATCTCATGCATACTTGGCCTGAGACAGTTTGATGCCTAATGCATTCTGACTGATCTCGAGTCTAAGGAAGAAGTGTAGTGGACCCATGTCCATCATCAAAAAATTGTCATGTAGAATCCTCTTGAATGAAGCAATTGCAGAAGTCGAGCACCCGATGATCAACAAATCATCGACATACACAACTAAAATTAGAAGTGAATCAACCGTCCTAAGCATGTAGAGATTTGGGTCTGATTTATAACATACAAAGTTCTGTGACAACAGGTAGGAGTCCATCTTGTCATGCCATGCCCTCAGATCCTACTTGAGGCCATAAAGTGACTTCTTCAATCGAAATAGCAAAGATAAGTCCTGCATAAATCCTTGGGGATGATCCATGTAGATCACCATGGGGAAATTCATTATTCACGTCCATCTGATGGACTTCCCATCCTTTGGCTACCACAATGGCAAGTGCCAATTATATGGATTCCATGTTCGCTACTAGAGTGAAGGTCTCATCATAGTCAATACCATGAACCTGTTGAAAGACTTTGGCGACAAGCCTGGATTTGTATCTACTGATATGTCCATCCGCTATTCTCTTGGTCCTAGAGACCCATCTTTGCTACTGGAGCGAAGGTCTTATCATAGTCAATACCATGAACCTGTTGAAAGCCTTTAGCGACAAGCCTAGCTTTGTATCTACTGATATGTCCATCTGTTGCTCTCTTGGTCCTGTAGACCCATATGCATATGACAATTTTTCTCCCAGAAGGAAGGCGAACCAGATCCCAAGTCTGGTTCTCGAGGAGGGAGTTGTACTCCTCTTGCATGGAAAATTCCCAAAATGGATTTCCAACAGCCTTTCCATAAGACTGTGGATCTGAATACTGAACCAAGAAAAGATTCCTAGAGGGCAATGGTTCAGTGGAAGTGAGTGCAACAAGAGGCTCCTCAAAATCAGATCGAGTCCTCATAGTATTAGCTGGATCACCAACGAGATTCCCTTCAACTTGAAGAGTAGTCTGTTCCCACTTGGTCCTCTGCTCTGGCTCTGCAACTACATCTAGATGCTCTGACTCTGTATCTGATTGTACTGAATCTGAATCTAAATCATCTGAGTCCTATGAATCAAAACTCTCTTCTAAAGAAGAGTCATCATGTGTATGTTCATCATCTCGGACAGGTGGAAGAGTGAAGGTGTCTGCATGTAGCTGCTGAGGTACATGCGAGACACTTTCCTCGAATTGGACACTACGCTCAATGATGAGCTGGTCCGAAGAAAGATCAATAAGCAGATATCCCTTCACACCATTGGGGTATACAACAAAAATTCACTGAGTGCTCTGTGGATCAAGGGCCTTCCTATTTTCAGAGGGATCTTGACCCATTCACATGAACCAAAAATGCGAAAGTGGGCCACTTCCAGTTTGAGGTCGCTCCAAGCCTCGTAGGGGGTCTTATCCTTGACATATCTATGGGAAGATTTATTTTGGATGTATGTTGCACAATTAAGTGCTTCGGCCCATAGTCTCTATGGTAGTGACTTTGCATGCAACATGCAAGACACCATCTCCTTTATAGATCTGTTTTTCCGCTCAAAAACTCCGTTTTTCTGCGAAGTATAGGGAGCTGTGTGCTGCAACTGGATCCCTGCCTCATGGAAAAGATTGTGGATCTCATGATTCACATACTCTCCCCCGTTATTAGTTCAAAGTACTTTGATCTTCTTTCCAGACTGTGTCTCAACCAAGGCTTTGAAATATTTGAGGTGTTGAAAGACCTCGAATTTTTCCCTGAGAAAGTAGATCCAAGTAAAATGTGCAAAATCATCAACAAAAATGAGAACAAACCTCACTTTTCTGATGGATGGATGCGGAAAGGGACCCATAAGGTTATTTTGGATCAGATCTAAAGGTGCAGAGGCTCTTTGAGATTTTCCCTTGTTGAATTTCTCTTGAGGGCGTTTCTTGAGAACACATCCCTCACACACTCCCTTGGAGAAATAGATGTCTGGTAGACCATCAACCAATCTATGCTTGCTAAGATGTTGCATGTATCTGAAATTCAAATGTCCAAACCTTTCATGCCATATCCTACTACTTTCATCAACATGAGTAAGAAATAAAGTAGAATCAGGTTCAATGAATTCATAAAATGTATACAATCTAGATTGATGATTTACCTCACCGGTAGCAACCCTGAAGTTGGTTTGCATGTATTATATGCCCATGAAATTTGGTGTGAATATGAATTTCTTTCCGGTGCCAGAATTCGTCATTTTATAGATGAAGAGAAGGTTGACATAAATCTTGGGAACATGCAACACATTCTTGAATCTTCTGTTGGTGAGTTCAATCCTTCCTTTTCCGGTGACTTCGATCGAATAGTTCTCCCCCATCAGAATAGGAGGACCTTTGCATGCATCCAAAGAAGAATATAATTCTTTTGAGGTAGCCATGTGATGTGATACTCCTGAATCAACGATCCAAGCATTGGGAGAGGAGTTGATGGCAATCAAGGCATGGCTAGAATTGCCTTTCTTGGAATTCAGATATTCTGGCTTCTTCTTCTTGGCACCCTCGGGGATGTGATCTCCAAGGTTGTTTTGATGAAGTATTTAAGACATCAGATCTATTTTTTTTGCATGCATGTGTATTTCGAATGGAATCCTTTGTGACAGTACATGCATTTCTCTCCTTTTCTCCTTTGGATCTGGAGGCATCGGTGAAGGGTTTTGTGTACCCTTCCTTCTTTGGATGTGCATGAGCTTTCTGTTTATATTTATCTTTAGATTTCTGATATTTGTGGCTGCCATCATGCACAATGAGTTCATGCTCCCTTGGGCCTTTGATTGTGCCCATGTTGATGAGTTTGGTTTGCTATTGTGTCAGAGATTCGATAAATTCCTCAAGAGAAGGCATTTTCTAGGTGGCTCCAGAGGCGAATCTAACAATACGAGATGTGGATAAAAATACAAAAAATTCAGGACCAATCTTGGAGAGAATGGTGAGAACCATTTGTTTCTCCTTTGCCTATTTATCAACTCTGCAAGATTTGAGTTGCGACAGTAAATCCTTGAATTCTTTAAAGAAATATTGGATATTGTCGAAGATTTTTGGATCCAATGTGAGCATGTCCACCTCTAGCATGTGTCCCCTCATATCATCCTATTTGCCAAAGAGCCCTTCCAAGGTTTTCCATGCTTCATTGGGAGTCTTACAAGAATATATGTGAAAAATGAGAACGAGAGAAATAAGACTGCAAATTGTTCCGAGTGCCTCATCCATGCGATTTAAGTACTTGGATTTTTCTATGGCTAATGTTGGTTCTGTATCTTTATTCAATGTTAACCTGTACAACCCTTTGGTTAGGATATGTATGGCTATTTTATCCTTCCATGCAAAATATTTGTAAGGTGTAAGAATGAATTCTTTTTGGAATTCCATCTTTCCGCTATCTTCAATCTTTTGTACTTGCAAAATTTTTGGTGTAGCTTTTGCTTAGAAGTCCGTCGGATCTAATACCATGTAAATGTGTTGAACCTGCACATAATAGATCTAGATAAACCATAATACACATATTTGCAGAGAGAACTGGAGAAAGAAGAAGGATGGAAAGAATGAAAGGATTCTCATTAACCGTTGTGAATAATGAATAATTTACACATGATATACTCTGTATAACTCAATGAGTTCGAATGGAGGATAACCAATGCACCATAGTGGTGGTATAGAGTGATCTAGACACACCACAACAGTTATGGGAGTGAACTGCCACCTAGTCTAGTCTCTCAGGCAGTTACAGGAGTGAATTGCCACCTAGTTGAGTTAACTAGTCAACTAGTCTTTAGTTAACTGACTGAACAGAGAGTAGTGAGGATTTAAATCAGGGAATCAAGGATAATGCACCACTCTAGTGATGATACCAAGGCAAGGTCTAATTATCATGGTGATGATCCCAATGTTGCATTGTGACAAAACCAATGCAACATCTAAAATCAACTAGTCAAACTGAAGTGTCAACTGAAAGAGAATATTCTCCAGGTGGAATATTCTCCCCTAAATTATAGGAGACTGGATAATGACTAATTATAACTAATAAAAAAGGAAAAACCTTAGGAAAAATAAATCCTAGGTGTGTGTGAAGTAAGTCCAACAACCTAAGAATTCAATTCCAAAGCCATGATTGACTTCTGTGGTAGTCATAACATTTCCTTGACACATTCCATGCCCTATTACCCTCAGAGGAATGGTTTGGCAGAGTCATCAAACAAAACTCTCATCGGGATTATCAAGAAGTTTTTGACCGAAAACAAGAAATCCTGGGACTCTAAACTCAGGTATGATTTCTGAGATAACAAAATCAACACCAAGAAGTCTTTGGGGACCTCTCCATTTCATCTTGTTTATGGAGTAGACGCTGTTTTTCCCACCCATCTTGGTATACCAGTCCTAAAATTATTATAGGAAGAGATTGAGGAGACAACTGAAATCCAAAGGAGAATATTCTATATTATAGAGGTTCAACAAAAGAGAGAATCAGCCAATCAGAGGACCAAAGCATACTAGAGAAAGGTCAAATCAACCTTTGACAAGAAAACCAAGAAGGAGATATTTCAAGAAGGTGACCTGGTCTTAAGGTGGGATGCCAGAAGGGATTACAAGTCCAAGCACGATAAGGTCGAAAAACTATGGTTTGGCCCTTTTAAGGTGGTTGAGGTTATGGAAAATAACACATTTATCTTGCATAATCTAGATGATGCAGAGATCTTCGGTGGTCCAGTAAATGGACGCTTCCTAAAAAAATATTTTTTTTAAGAATGAGGGAAGGTACCTCTTGTACCATAGATGTTTCTCTTTATTTTTTCATTTGATTAGTTAGTTGTGTGTGAATAAAGACTCCATAGCCAAAAAAAGGCACTGGGGTGTAGTTGCAGTTTCTAGTTCAATGAGATGCATGGCTAAGAGACAGTAGTGGATACACAGAGATGACAGACATAAACAAAGGTAAGAGAAATAAGGTGAGAGCAATTATTTAATCCCAACGCACCGATCTACAGTTCTTAGCACCTCATAGGGACGTGCTATCCCCAGTTGGATATAATGTTGTAAACTAGGTCTCCACCCCTTCCCTTTTCCCTCCTTTACCCTATACATCCATCAGTTCTAAGTTTTTGTGGTTGCTTTCTTAGCCTATTCTCCATTATATCAGCATTCAACTTCATGGCCCCTGCTTGACTTAACTTATTTTTCACCATCTTTTTTGTTTTCTTGAATGATGAGTTCATGTTTTGGTTTGAGTTCGAATTACTTATCATCATATTTTCCCCTAATGGAGCATGCAACAGGTCCATCGAGTTTTTTGTGTGCGCAAGAGATATCCAGGTCCAACAATTCCCTTGTCACCTCGGTAAGCTTCCACAAAAACTGGCAGCAAATCAAAACAATCCATTTTGGGCATGAAATACTAGCAAACAACAGGATTGACTTGATCGACGGTGAAGATCTGACAATCAGAATAGATCAATGGTTCTTGTATGTTCGGGGTTAAAAATAGTGAAGAGACAAGACACTTTGTCATGTAGCGCATAATTCTCATGCTAATCTCCATTGGAAACATCCATCATCGCTAGATCGACTGTCCTCATATCATTTCAGATCCCCTCGACCTTTCTACCTTAAATGGTATTGGGGGGGGGGTCTGGAAAAGTGGTTTCCCCGTGTTCAGGCCCACCTAACATGGAACCTCCTCATGATTTAATACGCCCCCTCTCAAATCCACTTACCTCCTAACCCCCCCCTAGAATCTTGCCAAACTACCACTCGATACGACCACTCTCTCAACCTGCCACTTGTCCTCCACTTACCTACTGCCGATACTCCTTGCATCCACTTCATCCACATCCACTCATCCCGTCTCCCTATTGGAAACTTTTCCTCGATGTCCTCCTATTCATAACTAGTTACGTCCTTCACCATGACCATTTGGCCGAAAACTGTTCCAGTAAACATAACCGCTCCGAGTTAAACTGTCGTATACCAGTGCCATCACCCACTTTCAACCAATCCAAAGGTACATATGGAATATGGTGGGTCAAAGAAGAGTGTGCTTAGCTTCTGAAAGATCTATTACTTATAGAGAGTTAAGTCTCAGTCCCAGATCGATGCAAATTGGTTTCAGAACACTGCAAAAGACCTACATCTTCCTTAAGCAGATAATGTGAAAATATGCGCATACAACCAATTATTCTCCAGAGGTCTCAAAAATATCGTGTGCATGCCAGTTCTCAATACATAACTCTATTCTGTCACTCCGATTCTTTTTCTTGGAAGACTAGTTCATTCCAGCGCATGCATCAGTCCAGTTTCATTGCCAATAACACTTTTCATTTTTTCAACTGTAAGATTCTTTTAGATTAAATTAACAAGTGATCTTTTATGTGTGATAAGAGCCACTCTTTTTTATTTAGTGTGAAGTATACATTGTTGTACTTCAACAATGTTTTTTTTAAGTTAATAAGTTGTTCTACAACTATTAATGTAGAGTTGAGTCTCAGTCCCAGGAGGACGAGAGCCTCTGCAACTCTGATAAATATGCAATTTATGTATGTTTTGGGGGTTGGATTTTTTTGGAGAAAAATAGAAGCAACATAAGAGGCTGGACCTGTTCAGATGACTGTAAAGTTCTCCACCTAGTGAATATATGTTGATGAAAGTTGTGTTCCCTTACTCAAATATTTATGTGTTGATTCTTGTCTTGAATGCAAATTTTGTGATGTGTGGAATGTACATTTCCTTATTCTTGCAGCCACGATTTTCGTTTATTTTCTCATTGATTATGAAACCTGTTATACAACTATTGTTTAGTGAATAGATTAACTAATTGACCACTCGCTGAATGATTTTCATATGGATATTTGTCTAAGTCTTAAGATACTATTTTAAGTATTTTTTCTCACATAGCAAGTGATACATTGCATTGCTTATGGATGTTTCCCGTGTTTGTCTTTTCATATCCCTAACTGTCTATTAATATCCATACCATTAGGAAAGGAGAACCTAATTTTATATTGTGTGGCCTGTTCAACCATAGAACCATCTTTAAAAACCTATCCTTAAGCTGACCAACAAAACCAACTTATCAGAAAACCAATCATCATAAACTTGAGGTGGCCTAGCTTTTCCCTTTAGCAGTCAGGTGCAGACTTTAGGACCAACATGCAGGATGGGTAATTGGATTGCTGTGGGTGTTGGGAAGCCTATGAGAGATTGAGTGTTGACTAGTTTGGGAAGTTGAGTGACACTCTGGAACCATCCTTGTGATTTCATAGCTCTGACTCGGGGGTGACATTGCTGTAGAGAGTTGGAACAACAATGTCTATGGTTGGGTGGAACGTCCTTGGTCTGCAACAAGTTGGTTTCTTGTGTTAGAAAATATAAGTGCTCTCTGTTATGGTTATTTACCTGTGTATCTTTATTTCCATTGTGTATTTAATTATCTATGAATTTCTCATGTATAATATGCATGCTTGTTGGTTATTGTTGTGCATGTCATATGGTTCATTTCTTTTATTTTTAGCATGAATCTTGATGAATTCATGTGAATATTTCATGAATCCTTATTATTTAAATTTATATTAGAGGTCAAATTAGTCCAGAAGGGGACTTGAAGTTAGCGTGCTCAGCCTGTGGGTGGATGGGTATGTTACAGATTGGTATCAGAGCTCCAATTTGCAACACTGAGCCCGTATGGGCCATGTTAGTTGAAATTGAAGCAAAATTTTGACAGAGAATCGTTGTCGAAATGCATAAATTTCGAGTTATAGAGTGTCCGTGAGTGCTAAGAAAGTGTTGAGAGCACACCTTAACTGTGTTTGAAATATCATGAGGTATAGCAGTTCGAGAAACCACAATGACTGTTGATTTTGACCACAAGATTTGACCTAGTCTGTTAGCTCTATTTGAAAAGGTCTAAGTCCTTCATAACCATTAGATCTAGAAAAGGAGCATGGAGGTTAAGCACCGAAGTCCTTCAGACCTCGTGGATCTGGTATTTTTAATTTATTTTCCATAAAAGAGGAGAAAACCCCAAAAATCCAGAGTTTCAGAGTGAATCTATGTCCTATATTACTGAGAGGAGTACCTGACTATTGTATTTGGCCAAGGACAGATCTGGGCCATTGGATCAAGCACAGATCAAGAGGTTAAGCACAATGTAGAAGATTAGATCCCATCCGTTAGATATGCACCTGAGCGAGTGTGAGCTGTAGATATCACGACATTTTGGAGGTTCGACACTCTGGGAGAAGCAAATGCTTAAGCTGCTAAGAGGAAAATCTCCCGAAGTCCCAAGTAAATATGAACCATTCATGTTTGGGGACACCTGTCCGCAGATTAGCGATTATTCACTAATTCAACGTTCGAGGAATATGTAGTGTTTTGTTGAGAGTTCCCCAAAGCCCTGAAGCTCTGAAGTATCAGAGTAAATCAAGATTGTACGTTGACGGGGACATGTGTCTGTAGATTATCAATTACTTGGCCTTCGGGAGGATTATGGGAGAAAAGGCTTTTGGTGCGGAAAGTTTCAAATTTCTGAAGCGACGGAGTCCCGAAGCTTAGAGGATCACTTGTTCAGGATTTTGCAAACTCGATGTTCGGGAGTTTTGTAATGTGCTAGTGTGAAATCCTCCGAAGCCTGAAGTTCCGAAGCTCCGGAGCCCTAAAGCTCTGGATAGTGTATAATCAAAATTCTCCAGTTCGTAGTTCATATGTTTTGAAATGTTCTAGTGTGAAATCTTCTGATGTCCCAGAGCACCAAAATCCCGAAGCTCCGAGGGGCTCCTATTCAGGAATTTGGAAGTTCGGTGTTTGATAGTTTTGAAGTGTTTTGGTGATAGATCCTTTGAAGTTTGGAGTCCCAAAGTCCTTAAGCGCTAGAGTGAGGTGGCATGCTGACGTCACCTAGGGTGGCGCAACCCCACTTTATACGTGCCACATGTCATCTTGTTTTGTGCTTTTCATATATATTTTGTGCCAATTATAACTTGAAACGTGTCACCCATAGAATGGGCCACATGTTATCTCCATATTTTCTCCATGTATCACCCCTTGATGCTTAGTTTCTGATGAGACTCTGGAAGTTTGAAGATTCGACATTCGAGGATATGGGAGTATGTTGTTGCAAGAACCTCCAAAGCGCGAAGCTCCAAAGAAGGGTCTGTTCAGAAGTTTGCTAGTTCCACATTAAGGGAAAATGAAGTGTGATGAAGGTGAAAACCCCAGCCCGAAGTTCCAGAGCCCCGAAGTCCTGAAGCTCCGGATAAGCGATATTCAACTAAGAACAGGGTCATAACCATGGTCATATGTGATTGAGAGCTGAGGGAAAAAGGGTTAGTGCTCAAAAATTGTTTTAAAGACAAAAGGGGGCTAGTGGCCGAATTTTTTTATTTTGGAAGAAAGAAAAGCGCTAAGGAAGGATTAAGCCTGCGGTTTCGAGCTGTGGTCACCTAGGGAAGTGGTTTGAAGGAAGTGCTCATGTAGAATTGAATTTTGTATCAGCCAAGGGATAACATGGAAGTTTTATATGATGCATACTGGTATATATATATATATTCTTCATGAATTGAAAGGACTTGTAGCATTGTTTGGAAAATTTTGTTTATCATATGCTTAATTATAACAAAATGGTCACTTGCAGATTTCAAAGAATTGAGGGGTTTAAACATATCATTTGAGAATGCGTATTCAAGAAATGGAAGAATGAGAGGGAGCTTCCATCCATGATAAAGAGGCCAAAGGTCAGAATATCAGAGTTGGTAATGTAGAGACAGAATCCAATGGACACAAGGATAGAGGAGAGAAAGAAACATTTATAGAAACTGTAAGAAGCCTGAAAATAGAAGTGCAGAGCTACAAATCATACAATGAGAGACTGATGAGAGAACAAATTCACATAAATTCTCAAATGATGTAGAGCTTAAATCAGTTGCAAAGGCAAACAAAGAATGGCTCAAAACAAGAGGAAGAAGGAAGATATCATGAAAGAAGATATGATCGTGGAAGAGATGGATATTCAAGAAGTGCTAGAAGAACCCATAGACATCACTCACATCCTTACTCAACAAGAAAGTTTTATGCATCTGAATATGCCATAAGTAGTCCATAGGTGTCTCTTGTTAGGCACCAAAGAAGAAGACACAAATTTGACAATTTGCAAGGAGAGTTGAGGAAGCTTAAGCCACCATCCTTTGATGGTGAGAGAGAAAGGGAAGATGATGTCGAGGCATGGTTTCTTGGACTCAGGAGATATTTTCAATTGCATAACTACTCATCATCCTAGAATCCAGGATTGCCTCATACCATTTACATGGGAAATTTGCAATGTGGTGGGACCAACTGAAGCAAGTTGAGAATATTAATGAGAATAGGATCACTTGGAATCAGTTCAAGAAGTATTTGCAGAAGAAGTACCTCCCAGATCACTTCTATGACAATAAAAAGAAAGAGTTTTTTGAAATTAGGCTGGGAAGCATAACCACAGTAGAGTATGAGAATAATTTCTTGGTGTTGTTAAAGTATGTAGGGTTCATAAATAATGAGAAGGTGAAAATACAAAGGTTTTTGAGTGGATTTACATCCTTATATAAATAGAAGATTCAGAATGATGATCCTAAGACCTTGAATGAGACCATTAGGAAGGCTAAGTACCTATATGAGCAAGTCCATGGCAGAGAATCCATGCAAAAATATTGGAAGGATAAGAAGAAGGAGAAGTATGATCATAGGAAGAAGGGATTCAAACTTTCTTTCAATAGAAGTGAACCTAATAAAAATCATCAAGACCAGTATGCTAAGGATGAATCCAAGAAATAAGAATCCTTGGGAAAACGGGGAATGCCACCAATCTAATTTTGGGGATGCAAACAAGATCACATGTACAAGGATTTCCCACACAGAAAGGACAGAGTAAATACCATGCACAACATCCAAGAGAATACAACAATAGAAGACATGGTAAGGATTTATGCAGCCTTATATGATCGACAAGAAGAGTTCCAATCCAATATGATCGAGGTGGAAGGTAAGATAATAAATTATCATGTTTCTATTTTAATTGATTCAAGAGAAAATATTTGTTACATTGATCCTAAAATAGTGGATAGTTTACATTTGGAGAAAAGTAATCTTGGAAAATCAAGTTTGGTTTAGCTAGCCATTGGAACCAAAAGGAGAATCCATGATATGGTTAGAGGTTGTTCCATAAGTCTTAATGGTGTGAATACTAGTGTTGATCTAAATATTATACCATTGGGGTCTTATGATATTCTAATTGAAATGGATTGGTTATGCTGTCCTATATTGACATAACAAGACATTTACATGTCTTGATGAAGAAGGAAAACATAGCACTGTGAAAGGTGTTTCAAGACCCATCTCTATAAGAGAGATTTCAGCCTTACATCTGAATAGGTGTTTCAGAAAAGGATGCCAACTATATGCAACCCATGTGGAGGAGCCAGAAAAGACAAGGGGCCAAGCCTTGAAGATTTCTCAGTACTACGAGAATTTGAAGATGTATTCCAAGAAATACCAGGGTTGCCAACAAAAAGGAAAATATATTTCTCTATTGATTTAGTTCCAGGAGCTTCCCATGTGTCAAAAATACCTTACAGAATGAGTTCACCATAGTTAAAATAATTACAAATGCAGTTGGAAGAATTTTTGAAGAAAGGATACATACATCCAAGTGTACACCTTACAGAATGAGTTCACCATAGTTAAAATAATTACAAATGCAGTTGGAAGAATTTTTGAAGAAAGGATACATACATCCAAGTGTTTCACCTTGGGGGGCACCAATACTCTGTCAAAAAAATGGATGGAACTTTGAGGTTGTGTATTAACTTTTGACAGCTTAATAATTCCACTATAAAGAACAAGTATCCGCTACCCAGAATTGATGACCTCTTTGATTAGCTAAGAGGAGTAATGATATTTTCAAAGATAGACTTGAGGTCAGGGTACCATCAGGTAAGAATCAAAGAAGAAGACATTCATAAGACAACCTTTAGAACCAGGTATGGGCATTATGAATTTGTAGTGGTGCCATTTGGATTGTCCAATGCACTAGCTGTCTTTATGTGCTTAATGAATGACATATTTAGAAATTACTTGGACAAGTTTTTCATAGTTTTCTTGGACGACATACTTGTCTATTATAATTCAGAGTAAGAGCATGAACATCACCTAATATTGGTATTGCAAGTGCTGAGGGAACATCAGTTGTATGCGAAGATTAGTAAGTGTTCTTTTTATCAAGAGCAGGTCCATTAATTGGGGCACATTATTTTAGAACAAGGTATAACACTAGATCTAGATAAGATTGAAGCCATTAGAGGATGACCATCACCCATGAGTGTTTCATAAGTCATATATTTTATGGGGTTAGATGGTTATTATCGAATATTTATAACATGGTTCTCTAAGATTTCTCATCCCATCACTTCTTTGCAAAAGAAGGGAATTAAATTTGAATGGACATCTGAGTGTGAAGAGAAATTTAATCTGTTGAAAGAATTGGTTACTAGTGCACCTGTTATAAATATTGCTGACCCAAATGAAAGTTTTGTGGTATGTATAGATGCATGTAAGGAAGGGATTGGTGGATTCCTCACTCAAAATGGACATGTCATTAGTTATGAGTCTAGAAAGCTTAAAGAACATGAGAGGAAATATGCCACACATGACTTGGAACTTTCTTCCATTGTTCACACATTGAATATGTGGAGGCATTATCTCATGGGAAAGATATTTGAATTAAGAAAAAACCACTATGGTATGAAATATATTTTTGAACAACCAACTTTGAATTCCAGGAAGAAAAGATGGCTATAATTTTTAAGTGAATACGAATTTGAAATCAAGCATATCAAAGGAAAAGAAAATAAAGTTGTTGATGCACTTAGTAGAAGAATACATCTCATGCATGCTACAACTGTTAGTATGCATCAATCAGATTTAAAGTGAAAAATTTGAGATGTTGTTGTCACAGATCAACACTACCTACAGGTAAATGAAATCTTACAACAAGAAAATTTACCACAGGAAATGAAAGAGTATGAAATGAAGGAAGATGGATTACTTATGCATACAAATAGAATTTGTGTTCCTAGTTCCGGAGAACTCAGGAATTTCGTATTAAAATAAATACATAATGTTCCATATGTTGGACATCCCGATTACCAGAAAATAATTGTGACAATAAGAAGCCAATTATTTTGGTTAGGAATGAAAAAGGATGTTGCTGATTTCATCGCCAGATGTATGGAATGTTAGAGAGTGAAGGATGAGCATAGGCACCCAATAGGTTTTCTACATCCCTTACCAATTTCAAAGAAGAAATGGGAAGTGGTAACCATTGAATTTATAACAAAATTTTCCAGGACAACAAGAAAAAATGATTCGATCATGGAAGTGGTTGATAAATTAACAAAGGCTTTTCATTTTTTTCCTATAAAAACAACTCATACAACAACTAATATTGCAGAAATTTACATGAGGGAGATTGCTAGGTTGCATGGGATGCCTAGGACAATTGTCTCATACATAGACACAAAGTTTTCTTCAAATTCTGGAGGGGATTATTTAAAGGATTTGGTACAAATATGAACTTTAGCACAACATACCATCCAAATTCAGATGGGTAGACATAGAGAGTCAACAAAGTAATTGAATACATGTTGAGAATGTATGTGATGGATAAGCCATCTAAGTGGGAAGATTACTTACACTTGGTTGATTTTTCCTATAATAATGGGTATCAAGCTTCATTGAAAATGATCCCATTTGTAACTTTGTATGGTAGGAAATGCAATACTCCACTGATTTGGAACAAACCAATAGACAGAGTGGTACTTGGGATAGAATTGCTCAAGGATATGGAAGACCAGATGGTTAAGATTAAGCAGAATTTAAAGCCAGCTCAAGATAGACAGAAAGTTTATGCAGATAAGAAAATGAAATCTAGAGAATTTAAAGTGGGGGAGCATGTGCTTTTAAAAGTGAATCCCAATAATATCTCTTTGAAGTTGGGTAGTTGTACAAAGATGGAAACCAAATTCTATGGTCCATTTGAGATATTAGACATAATAGGGTGACTTGCAAACATGCTTGCATTTCCCACTTCCATGAATGTGCATAATGTATTTCATGTCTCTTTGATAACAAAATATGTACATGATCCTAACCATGTTATTGATTGGCATTTGATTCAGGTAGAGACAGAGGGAGAATTTTAGGTCCAACCAACACGAATATTGGACATAAAAGTAAAAATGCTCCAGAATCGAGTTATAGAGTTGGTAAAAGTCCACTGGACCTGCTACGGTCATAAATATACTACCTAGGAGCATGAATATGCCATGTGGGTGAAGTACCCACAATTTTTTGAATAAATTTTGAGATTTTGATCTCTGTTTTGTATATGCACTGAGGACATTGCTAAAATAAGCGGGAGGGAATGTAACACCCTAGGTTTTGAGCCCCATATTAAATAATATATTTTGTCAAGTTATGAAAGGCTAGAGTTCCTAAACAATTGAAAGAGGCTAGTGTGCCTAGGAAATGCAATTTTTTGATCATTATTAATAATAAATACATCACTGGATGCTAGACGAACAAGGACAAGAGTTATAGGGGGATATGATTCCACAAGAGAGGGGGATTAAGGGGCTAAGTATTTATTTTATATTTTATTTACCCATTTTAGTTATTGGAGGATAACAATTACATGAGATTCTTGGGAGGAATGCCAAGTGGTCCCTTGATTCCAAGAATTACATAAACCCATTTTTGGTCTGGAGTGGGGGTTCTCCCTCTTTCTTGTTTTTCTTCTTGTGCTTCACTCATTCACTCAATTGATCATTGTTCACACCTTTCATTAGGATTTCAATCCATTCATTCTTTCACCCACTCATCTTTCCTCATTCATGTCTTGGCTTGGGAAAGAAAAAGAAACTGTTGAAGATGAGCCATGGTATTGTTTGCTGTAGAGACTGTTGGTGTATTCCAACCATGAATCAAGACCTGCATGTCTGAGATGCTTTGGTATGTGACCAATATTTCTCACAACTGCAAGTCATAAGAGTCCCATCATGGATATTCTGGACTAGCTACACTTGAGCCCTGGAAAGAGATGGACAACCTGAGGGACTGCGTGGTAGAGAAGGGGGGGTCCATTCTCTTAGGTTGTGTAGGCTGGGTAGAAGAGAGATGGGTACTTGGATTTCTGTGGGTGTTGGGAATCTTGTGAGAACTTGAGTGTTGAATGGTTTGGGAAGCCGAGTGACACTCTCGAACTGTCCTTTTGGATTCATAGCCCCGACTCAGGGGTGACATTGCTGTTGAGACTTGTAACAATAGTGTTTATGGTTGGGTGTAACGTCCTTGGTCTGCAACCAGTTGGTGTTTTTTCTTAGAAAATATAAGTGCTCTCTGTTATGGTTATTTACCTATGTATCTTTATTTCCATTGTGTATTTAATTGTCTATGAATTTCACATCTATAATATGCATGCTTGTTGGTTATTGTTGTGCATGTCATATAGTTCATTTCTTTTATGTTTAGCATGAATATTGGTGAATGCATGTGAATATTTCATGCATCCTTGTTATTTAAAGTTAGAACAAAGGTTGAATTAGTCCAGAAGGTGACTTGAGGTTAGCATGCTCGATCTGTGGGTGGTTGGATATGTTACAAAGGTTGATCCAAAAAAAGGTAGAAGTCATTTCTAAAATTCTAGTACCAAATACCCAAAAGGATGTAAGGATTTTCCAAGGACATGTACACTACTACATGCGATTTATTGAAAATTAAAAAAAAAAAACATCTCCATTGTTTAAAACTGCTCACTAAAGATAGTTAATTCTTTTGTAATATTCCTTGTCAAACTTCTTTTGAAACATTGAAAGAAAAGTCTTCCATACCACCATTTTTAAGAGGGCCAAATTGGTCTCTCCCTTTTCACATATCCACTAATGATTTAGATACAAATTTAGGAGCAATGCTAGGAAAAAAATAAAATCAGATCTCTTATGCCATTTATTTTGTTAGTAAAAACATGACACCTCTTGAATTGAATTACACAATTAGGGAAAATTATTTTCTTGCTGTTGTGCATGCCATCAATAAATTTAGGCACTACATCACTGGTTATGAGGTCTTTATTCACACTGACCATTATACCATTGGATACCTTATGAAAAAACTAATTACTAATGGAAGCATTACTAGGTGGATTCTATTGCTACAAGAATTTAATATCATTGTACTAGATAGACCTAGAATAGAAAATGTAGTTGCAAATTTTCTTTCCATAATTCATGATGAATGTGAATTAATTCCTGTAAATGATAATTTTCCTGATGAACATCTATTTGAAATATCTATTAAATCTCCTTGTTTTTCAAATATCTCTAACTATTTGGATACAAGAAAGTTACCACAACACCTTTCACCGAAGGAGAAATAGAGGATTGCCAGACTTAGTGCCACATATTCATGGAGTGGTGGAGAAGTTTTTCATAATGGACATGATCTAATTATTTTATGATGTGTGCGAGAGGATGAAGTGTTTGAAATATTAAATACATGCCAAGATGAGCCATGTGGAGGTCAGTTTGTCGACAAGAGAACCACTTATAAAATCCTTCATTTGGGGTATTATTGGCCTACTCTTTTCAGATATTCGAAGAGGTATGTCAAAAGCTGTGAAAATTTTCAGCAGATGGGCCAACCAGTGCAAGTGAACTAAATGTCCCTACAACCTCAGGTACTCATAGATAATTTTGAAACATAGGCTCTATATTTCCTAAGACTCATCTCTCGAATGTGAAGAAAAAAGAGGTATATTTTGGCTTGTACATATTTTGTTACTAAATGGGTAGAATACAAACCTCTCCTCCATGCTACTAAGCAATATCTTGTAGACTTTTTATTTGAATATATATTTACTCATTTTGATGTCCCTAAAGAATTTGTCATAGATCAAGGAACACAATTTACATCAAAACTTGTCCAAACCATTACAGAGCAATACAAGATCAATCACTAGAAGTATTCTCCATACCATCTACAAGCCAATGGGAAAGTGTAATCCACCAATAAAATTCTTGAATCCATCTTGACCAAAACATTTTAGCTTCACCATCGAGATTCGGAAAATCATCTTTCAGAGGCACTTTGGGCGTATCAAGGTACGTGGAGGAATACAACCGAACACACACCATATGAGATAGTATATGGTAAACAATTTATTCTCCTTATTGAGTTCCAAATAAAAAATATCAGGACTGCCGTAAAGCTAGGAATGGATCCTTCAAATGCCCAACAACAAAGGATAACACAAGTCAATGAATTGGATGATATGAAACATGATCCTTTTCAACACACCACCACCATATAACAACAAAGAATGAAATGGAATGATAAGTTCATAAGAACGAGGAACTTCAAACCATGTGACTGAGCTCTTCTATATGATTCCAACTGTAAATTTTTTAAAGGAAAGCTCAGTACTCGTTGGTTAGGAACTTATGAGAGAGAGACTATTTTTTATAATGGTTCAATCAATATGAAGACTATTGATTAAGAGGACATTTCTTTTTTGGTAAATGGACATAGGTTGAGATTATATCAAAAACATTTAAAGAAAGAAGAATTTTTCCACAATCTGCTACAAYAATAAGAAATGGATATAGTTAGTAAAGTGAAGCCTACCCTTGCTCCCATCTCAAACTGACTTTTCTTTCCTTTTATATATATATATATATATATATATATATATATATATATATATATATATATATATATATACAAAGTAAAAAAAGTAAAGACAAAATTAAAATTGTAGTTGTGAAAACCAATTTAAAGGCGTAGTTGCACATGAATTCTATCTAAAAACCAATGATATTGCAGATAGAATTCAAATCCTTTCAGTTCTTTTTAAAATAACTACAGATTTTTGAAAGCTCTTTAACTCTTGTTCAACATTTCAATGTTCCATAATTTGATTTTTACTTCAATACGCATCGTTTCTTTTTCAAATAAAAGTTGTAGAGAACTAGTTTGCATATCAGTTCCTGTAACATCTAGTAGATATATTTTTCTATTCTTTGTTCTAGATTAAAATTTTAAAGGTTTCAAAGTTTCCAAGATTGCAGTATAGTGTTTCCAGAGATAATTTTTCTACACTATTTCAACAATCTTCAAAATCATTGAGATTTTTTTTTCACTTCATGCTCAGAATTTCAAAATTTGTTTCTCAACATTCAAGATCTTCTTTCAAATGGATATTGAAAAAATTGAAGTTATATATTAATTTACAATTCAATTTTGGAGATCATTGTTCAAATTTTCCCTTATGAATATTTCCAAATCAATATAGTGAATGCAGTTTTTATATTTTCAGTGATTACACAATTTTTTTGGTAGTTACCATAATTTCCCTATAAAGTTTTTTTCATAAACTAATAGGTGTTAACCTATTTTTAAATCCAACATGCAGAGTATCAATGCAATTTTTGTATCTTGATTCAATAAAGAGAATTGCAGTCATTCTTTCATGAAATTCGTCATCAATAAAATTTTTCAGAGTTAGAGATCAACCATCAACAACTTCAGATTTTACAAAAGTTAGCAACAATCCTTTGTTCAATAGTTAGAAATCAACATCAACATTATTTTTTTTGGTCTTAAAGTCAATATTTGGACCAAAATTCCTTATCCAACTTCAAAAAAATGTAAGGTGATCCAAATCATTTTTAGATGTAATTAAAGGTAATGACTTTTCAACTAGATTTTCTATTAGAAGTGTGAAATATGTTGAAAAACTTAGACAAATTTATTTTTTGGTATATATATATCCTTCCTCATTCCCATAATCCTATATATATATATATCCTACCTTAACTTATTCCATCCTACCTTATATCACCATCCCCATTTCGTATTACCAATCCTACGTTATGCTATCATCTCTCACTTAATACTACCATATTCCTCAAAGCTAGAAAAACAAGTACTACCATCTTCCTCAAAGCTAGAAAAACAAGTGAACAAAACCGAGAAGTTAAAGCAAAGATTCAAGATATGTAATTTCTTAATAGACATATTAAAAATGAAAATGAAATACTAAAGATTAATATTACCAAAGTGCAGAAGGAAAATGAACAACTTAAATCTAAGAAAAATTTTCTCATAAAGAAAGCCAAGAAATGGTATAGCCAAAGCCAACAATTCAAGATTTGAAATCGAGGGCTGAGAATTTATCTCAATGCAGTAAAAAGGAAGTCCCAAGTTTCATCATTTAGCTTGAATATCTTAATTGATGCTACGCCCGGGATCATAAAAATTTTTGAACAATTTTGAAATGTTTCAGGGGAGGCAATATATTTTTGAGGGAATAGAGTATTTTTGTTGCATGAGGACATGGACAATATTCTGTGTGGGGGCAATGTTGGGTCCTCGATTTTAAATCGTTTTGTCAATTTCCTTTATCAATTTCCTTCTAAACCTATTCCTTTGAACTATCTCATACCCTATTATTACCTCTGCTTTACATTTGTGTTCCACTATTTGCAAGATATGTATACCAAGGAGATCTCCAAGGTAATTTTGTCCATTTTTGAATACTTTCACCTTTTATATGAAATTTAGCTTGAAATTCATTTTATTAACAAGTTGCTACAAGAATCATAGATTCTGTGGTGACTATATATTCTTGTAGCAGATTCATAGCTTCGAAAGGTTATGTGCATTCAAAGGATAAACCATGACTTGGAGGTGGTTCCTAATCTTCAAGAGATGGTTGCATACCTGTCAGCTGAGATCTAAAGTCAACAAAGCCAACATGGAAGAATTCAAACTCCATGTCAACAAAGAGCATTGGGGTAGAGTATCCAAAATACAATGGCATTGAATCCATCCATGATTGAGCCAGGAAATCATATGCGATAATTTCATGGATCCCTATCATGAAATGATCTATATGTGGATTATCCAAACAATTCATCAGGCTACGATCAATATAGATTGGATATGTAGATTCCACATACTCAATTTATAATTATTCTGTTATAGAATCCATAGGGTATGGATATGAGGAAATGATTGTAATTCTATATAAACAAATATACTGAAGCATACTAGATAAGAAGAAGAAGGGTGGTTATGTTATTTTTTTGACATGGATGTAATGTGATTATGAGAATAATACAAAAACTTTTAACTTTCCATTTTCATGTGTTGTGCATATTGAGTTCTAGTCTAGATCTTTAGCATCCTCTGCAACGTAATCCAAGATAAGAGGGACCCCTATGTAAAGTATACATTGCACAATTTTTAGTTAGCTTTGATTTATGCAATAAGTGTGATTTTATTTGCAATCATTTGTTCTTTCATAATGTTCAATGCAAGTAATGAATATTGCTTTCATAGACTACAGGGATACTAGTGCACAATTTGTTGTTGAATAGGATTATCTCATTTATTATAGAAACCTTCATTCCATATAATGATTGAAAGACTATAATGAGATAATATAATTAATAATCAATATATCAATAGATTTAAGTAGCTACAATCATTCCCGTAGTGATGCATTAATATTGTTTTAGAAATTAAAAACATTTTTGTAGCAGTTCAGTAAGAAATTAGTATTGCATTTGTTCATTTGGAAATTAATCATAACTAAATCCTACACATATGGTGTAAACACTTCATAAGCATAATTTCTTGGTTCAATATTCAACATAACATAATTGAATCAATTAAATTGAATAACAAACACATCGATGAAACATCCTCTTCTTTTGTCGATACGTTGGAAGAATATTTCTTATACCCACTGACAAAAGTACATCACTATCACATATTCATTATGAGATGATGCATCGACACTTGAAAAAATTATTACATTCTTCTTCCATCCTTTTATAAAATATTGTTTTCTTCCATCGATACATCGATGCAAGATCTTTCTCTTTTTTTGATATGCCATCAAAAGATCTGCTTCTTTGGTCGACACACCATCACATGATTCCCATCTCCCGCCAACACAAACAAGCCAAAATATCTCTGCGTATTTCTGATACACAATAATGATCCCTCTTTTATACTGGAGAAATATTGTTATGTTCCGTTCATACACTAACGACCCCAACCATTTTCTTCATGCCATTCCCAAGATCCAAGATCCCTTCTCCTTACTGATAATGTGGGGAAATCTTCATATATCGCATCAATACATCAACGGGTTTTTTTTTTTCTCTCCAGTACACTGGTAGGTCACACCAATCCCAAATCCATGCGTGATTAAAATGACATGTCATGTTCATCCTAATTCGGGTTTTCGTGCACATAATATTATTTTAAACCCCAAAGAAACCCATTTTAATGCCATTTGACACTGTTCTTTCCACTATGTTAGCATTGGACTCATGCTAACCCATTATTTGTTGCAAAACTCAAACATACATCACCTTGACTCTATATCACGAGAATGGATGGGATAGAATCATCATGTCCCTTTTCTCTTGGTTTTATTTTTCTTGAGATTAAGTTACATTCCATTGTAGATTTCCTATTTCAAAATCTCGAACACCGTTCTCTCAACACTCATAGAAACAAGACTTCCTATCCTAAACTAAAATCACAATAATATCCACTCTCATAACCCCCCATTTCTTCCCTCCGTTAGGGTCTCATATGCATTGAAATTAAAAAATTAAAAGGGGTAGGGGGGAACCATTCCATGCCTCACTCTTCTATTTCCTTTCCGTATGCATCGATTCTTTTTGCTGT
>ML787741.1:377601-392834 GCA_009831015.1 Picea engelmannii | reverse complement strand
TGAGGAAGAGGGGAATTTTTTTGTTGAATCTAAATCTTGGGGAAAACATCTGTCATGAACTTGTTGCAGGCAGGGTTGAATATGTTCCACCAACCTATTGTCTCTAGGCTTGACAAGGCATTGTCTAGGCACTATCGTAGGAGAAGAAAAAATATCTTATTTATCTTATGCAATCTTCTTCTAATGGATAGAAGGTGCTGAGGTTGCATTGGGTGTAGTGGCCTTCTGTGCATCCTTTAAACATATTATGAAGAGTCTGAATTTTGCAGTATGAGAGATTACCTTGCGACATTGTTTTGGTGGAATAGTAGTCGGAACTACCTCTGGTATTCTGTAGAGCTGACCCCCCAGAGTAATAATGACACTATGGGGTCGAGAATCATAAAAAACATGAAGTTTCCACATATATGGTTGGCCCAAAACAACATCATAGACATCAAGAAGCGAAACATCACATACTACCTCATCCTTGAAGGGTTAGATGCCATAGGATAGGTGGAACTACTGGTTGACATAGTGATATCGTCCCTGGAGAAGCCACCCGATGTTTATGGATGCGGGTGTGGTGTTGTCAAAAAACCCAACTATTTCACGACCTCATTTGAGATGAGGTTCTTCTGGCTTCCGATATCAACAATGAAATGCAACGAGGTCCCCTTCACCCACATCTGTGAATGGAAGAGGCACTCCCCCTCTTCAGGATCTGCTGGTTCTTATGGTTGAATTATTGCGGTCATGACAGTAGCAGTGGGGTATGCATCAATGATATGTCTTTTTTCATTATTTTCTGGATCAAATTCCGAATTAGGGTTCGACTCCTTGTTTATGATATCAGCCACCGATGACTATTTTGAGAAACATTCATCGGTGTTGTGCCAGGGGATTTTTTGGAAGTCGCACCACTTCCTAGTGTAATTATTTATCTTTATCTTACCCTTATTTTCCTATGTCTTGTACTAGTTGTTGGGAGGTTGTTGGTTAGGGTTGTCTTTATCGTGCTTTGATTGTTTCGGATTTGCAGACCCAAACTCCTGTTTGTTCTAGTGCCCAAATTTCTGCTCAATTTTGACAACATATAGATAGGTAGCTCCCGATGTTGGCACAGGGGCATACCCAGGGTTTAAATCTAACAATGCACCAACAAACGCTAACTACTGGCCCTTACGAAAACACCTGCGAAGCAGATGAAGTCTCACCTGAAGTAGCAATAGGGGGTTTGCAGGACACAGGTGTCTACAACTAGAGTAAATGCAAGATGATTCCAAAACCACAATGCAAAATAACCTATATTTTCTTAACAATATTATGCTTAAATTCACGAGGTAAGTTATATATTCTTATCTACAACAGGAAAAATAACAATGCAATAACAGTGTAAAAGGCAGTAAATAACAAAACAATAACCACATGGAACAACAAGAATTAACGTGGTTCACCCTCTCCCTAGGGCTACATCCATAGGACTGTGTTTATTGATAGAATAGATTAAGAATATATACATTTCTATTTGCGCACTTAGTTGCAGATCCTTCTCTCTCTTCCTCTTTATTTCCTATCTCTGTGCACCTAGCTGCAGAGTCGATCTTCGCACCCAACTGAAGACCTCAAAATACAAGAATTCCCTAAAACATAACATTCTTACATATCAAAACCACTCTCGCTTCCTATGAACTCTTCTAGACCTCTATTTATATATTCCATGACTTTTAGGAAACCATGGACCAAATTTCAGGTGCCAAAAACCCTAGGTCCACATAACCCACATTTTAAGGACTTCGCCAACCTGTTCTTCCTTCTTCTCTATGAGGTGCTCCAAAGTACCCATTGGTGTCTTCTTCCAATTGCTAACTTGTCCACGATCTAACTTATTTGCTTCTTTGTCTTCCTTGATCTTCTCTTTCAACGACTTGCTTTCCTTTACTTCGTTCCTTCTTTAACCACTTCGACCCTTGGTTTGTGTTCCTTCCGCCCACTTCATAATTTGTATTTATTCTTCCTTAATCTTTGCCCTCTTCCTTCATACATGACCAAGGGACAACAAGCCCCCAACACTCACAAGTGACTCGTCCTGAGTCACTGCAGGGTTGAACCTTCTTTATTACTTCGACTGCAGACTGCACAGAGAAACTTGTGCTTTCTTCTCTGTCCCTCCCTATCATGTGAATACTATATTTTCTGTGTCTGATACCCAATTTTAACTACACCTGGTACCTAAAACCTTCTTCCTTTGATTTTACTAAAAGCTGCAAGGCAGCTGGTTGTCACAATACAACTTCAATAGGCTCCCATTTACTAAACCATCCTTCCATTCTCCATTAAGAGTCTTCAGCTGCGCAACTCGACCTTTTTAACATAGACAACCTCGAATGGCCCAATCCAATGTGTTCTGAACTTTCCTGGATGCTTCATGAACTTGTTGTCATATAAAAGTACCAGATCTCCTTGTTTAAATTTGTTCTTCTTGATATATCTCTCATGGTAAGCCTTTTCTCGTTCCTTTTGTACCTGCTGATGAAATCCTGCAATGAACCTATCTTCCTCTAGTTCCATCAAATTTGTGAGCCTGTCTTGAACAACGCCGGTGTCATCCATACCTGTAAATGATGCAATTCTTAAACTAGGAACCAAATATTCCATAGGTACCACTTCTTCCAGGCCATATACTAACTTGAAGGGAGTCTGCGTTGTTAACTTTTTGAAAGTAGTTCGATAAGCCCATAACACTGCTGGAATTCTCAAATCCAAATAATCTCTATTAACACTACAAATCTTAGTCAGAGTTGTCTCCAAAATCTTATTGAAAGATTCGACTATACCATTCGCCTGTGGGTGATATGGTGTGCTCTTCTAATGGTGAAATTCGAACTCCTGAGTCAAGGATTCAATAGTTTTGTTAATGAAGTGTGTGCCTTGATCACTCATAAGGATCTTCGGGCATCCAAATATGTTTATGATATCATCAAAGATGAACCACACAGTTGTAGCTGCACTACAATATTTAACTGCTCTTGCTTCTTCCCATCTAGTCAAATACTCTGTAGCAGTGATGATATATCGAGCTCCTTTGCACTTTCTTGGTGGGTTGATAGGTCTATTGGCATAGGGGCAGACCCAGGGTTCACTCTAACAGTGCACGAACAAACCCTAACTACTAGCCCTTTCAACAAAACCTTCAAAGTAGATGAAGTCTCAACCGAAGTAGCAATAGGGGGGTCGTAGGACACAGGTGTCTACAACTAGAGAAAATTCAAAGTGAATCCAAAATACAACACCGATCAATCTAGATATTCTTTACCATGCTTAAGCTTGCTTCACAAGTTATATCTCAGATCCAACAAAACAATGCAATAACAACATATGAAATGACAAATAATAGAACATCAATCACACAAAACAATGAGATATACATGGTTCACCCTCTCCCTAGGGCTACGTCCACAAAACTGCGTTTCTTGACCTATTATATGAAAACATACAATTCTATCTATGCACTTAGCGTGCATATATATCTCTCCTTCTTTTTTTCTCCCCTCCCTGCGCACCCAATTGCAGGGTTAATCTTTGTACCCAGCTGAAGATCCAGAATACAAGAATTCTCTTACAACACAATACTTCTCTCTCGCCACAAAAATAATCACGATCCTTAACCTTAACCCTAACCAACCTTCCCGACTCTTTTTGGCCTTTATTTATACATTAAAATGACTCTCAGACAACCTTAGACTGAGGCCTAAGTGTGAAAACCCTAAATACCAAAACCCTAGGTCCCACACAACCTGTATCTTAAGGGCTTCACCAACCTTTTCTTCCTTATTTCCCGTGAGGTGCTCCAAAGCATATGTTGGTGGCTTTTTACGCTTTCTGAGTTTTCCCCGATCCATCTTCTACACTGCTCTGTCTACCTTGATCTTCTCTTTCAATGAATCACTTTCTCTTACTTCGCTCCTTCTTTTCTGCTTCTTTGACCACTTCGACCCATTCTCAGTTTATGTGCCTTCGACGCTCTTCATACTTCGTCTTTATTCTTCCTTCCTCTTTTCTTTCTTCCTTAATCCATAACCAAGGGCCAACATGCCCCCAACACTCACCTATAACTCGTATCCAGTCACTGCAAGGTTGAACCTTCGGTATCACTTCGACTGCAGTCTGTGCGGAGCAGCCTGTGATTTTTTCTCTGTTCCTCCCTGTTGTGTGAAGACTATCTTTTCTGTGCCTGGTACCCAGTTTCAACTACACCTGGTACCTAGAACCTTTTCCCTTTTTTTTTACTGAGAGATGCGAGGCAGCTGGTTGTCATAATACAATTTCAACCAGCTCCCATTTACTAAACCTTCCTTCCATTCACCATTCAGAGTATTCAACTACACAACTCCTCCTTTTTTAACATAGGCAACCTGATATGGCCCAAGTCAATGTGTCCTGAACTTCCCTGGATGCTTCATGAACTTGCTGTCATATACCAATACCATATCTCCTTTCTTAAATTCTTTCTTCTTGATATGTCTATCATGGTAAGCCTTTTCTCATTCTTTTTGTACCTGCTGATGAAATCTTGCAATAAACCTATCTTCCTCTAGTTCCACCAACTATGCAAGCTTGTCTTGCATAACACCCATGCCATCCATACCTATAAATGCTGCAATTCTGAAGTTGGGAACCAAATATTCCATAGGTACCACTGCTTCTAGGCCATAAACTAACTTAAAGGGAGTCTGCATTGTCAACTTTTTTCAAGTGGTTCGATAAGCCCATAACACTGCTGGCACTCTCAAATCCCAATCATCTCTATTCACACTACAAATCGTTATCAACACTGTCTCCAAGATCTTATTGAAATTTTTGGCTGTACCATTCGCTTGTGGGTGGTATGGTTTTCTCTTCTGATGATGAACTTCAAATTCCTGATTCAAGGGTTCAATTGTCTTATTAATAAAATGTGTACCTTGATTGCTCATAAGGATCTTTGGACATACAAATCAGGTTATGATATCATCAAATATGAATAACGCAACTATGGTTTCACTACAGTCCTTAACTTCTCTTGCTTCTACCCATCTAGTCAAATATTCTGTCGCAGTGATGATGTATCGAGCTCCTATGCGCTTTCCTGGTGAGTTGATAGGTCCCACAAAATAAATGGCCCATTTCTCAAATTCTTGTAAATTTAGCTGAGGTGCTAATGGAATCTCATCTCTTTTGGAAGGTTTCCCAACTCTTTGGCATACATCACGGGCTCTGTAGTATTCCTTAGCATCTTTGTGTAAAGTGGGCCACTAGAGGCAAACTCTAAGAACCTTCTGTGCTATTGCTTTCCCTGCATAATGTCCTCCTGCGATGCCTTCATGTGATTCTTCCAAAATCAATGTTATTTCTTCCTCCATAACACATCTCCTCAAAATATCATCTGGTCCCATCTTATATAGCTATCCAACTATAAGTGAAAAATCTACAACGCGAACTACCAACGGTTTCTTCTGAATGATTGTATATTCGTGGGGTTCCATTCTTGTAGATAGGAACTGAACTATCTCAACAAAGTGATCATCAACTTGTCTGATGGCTAGAAGATGTGCATCTGGTAGTGTATCCTCCAAAATGGTAGGTTCCTCTCCATGTTCTAAGCTAGACAAGTGGTCAGGTCCCTTGTTCATTCTCCCCGGCTTGACCACAATCTCCAAATCATATTCCTAGAATAACAGTAGCCATATGCATATTCTTCCCCCCAACACTGGATTGTTGACTAACTATTTCAACGCAGAGTGATCAGTGAACATATTAAAATGTCCTCCCAACAAGTAGTTTCGAAACTTTTGCAGCACATACACCATAGCTAATTCTTCTCTTTCGATAGTGGTATAATTTATTTTAGCTGTAGAGAGATTCCTGCTAGCAAATGCTAGCAGGTGGTTAATATATCCTTCTCCTAGTTTCACTAACGCTTCTTCTAATGCAATAGATGAAGCATTGAAATGGATGTGGAACTACTTACTCCAATCTGGGAAAACCAGAATAGGCGCAGTAACCATTTTCTGCTTTAGTGTGTCGAAGCTCTGCTGAAATTCCTCTGACCATTGAAACTAATGATCTTTCTTTAAAATATTTTCCATGGGTGATTTTATCTGTGCATATCCCTTGATAAAATTTATGTAGTATCCAATATGTCCCAATGTAATGCGCAACTATCTAACCGAAGTAGGGGGAGGTAGATAAAAAATGATGACAATCTTGGAAGGATCTACCAACAACCCCTTCTTACATACAATGTATCCCAGTAATACTCCAAAAGGTTAAAGGAAGATGCACTTCTTCAGGTTCAGGGTAATCTGACATTGCCTACACTTATCCAACATTAGTCTCAAACATTCAATATGATTTTTCAATAAGCTAAAAACAGTCCAATCATCAAAATATGCTTCCAAACATTTATGTAAAAATTCCTTGAATTCTTTGACCACCACCCTGGAAAAGATGGCTGGTGCATTCTTCAATTTGAAAGGCATCACAGTGTACTAGAAAGAACCCCATTCTATTGCAAATGTGGTCTTATGTCTGTCTTCCTTAGCAATCTTGATTTGGTGATAACCTGAAATTCCATCTGTGAAGGAGTAAACTTCCTGTCCTCCTACATTATCTAACACTTCATCAATAAATGGTGTAGGGAATGGATCATGTAAACATGCATCATTCAGTTTCCTTAAATCTACACAGATTATGATCTCTCTTGAATTCTTATTCTGGACCACCATAGGGATAATCCATTCTGGTTCTTCAACATGTTCTATGATTCCTGCTTCCAACATTCTGTCTAATTCAATCCTAACTTTATGCTTATACTTGGGATTTAGTCTGTAGGGTCTCTTCTTGACTGGCCTTGCATCTGGTTTCAAAGGGATCTTCATTTCTCCCATGGGCCCTTTAATGCCCTTCATGTCTGTGCACTTGGTTGGAAACAAGTCCTGATATTCATGCAGTAATTCTGTAATCTTATCAATAGTAGCATCATCCCAATAATCTCCAACGTTGGAAAAATTAGTTTCTTTCTTTGTTCTAATATTAAATTTCTTGATTTTAATTGACTGTCCAAATGAAAGGCAGTTCAATCCATGGCCCTTCTATGTCTCTCTTTCCTTCAGTTTCTGCGATGTTCACATTCCTAGGATCATCATCTTCATTAACATTGATATTGTAATCACCCTATAATTTATGAAGAGGTGCAGTCCATTCATCTTGTTCTTGCTCCAAAGGGAGGTTAGGTGCCTCCTCAAAGACTTTCTGTCTTACAACTTGTAAAGTTTGATCTACTATGGGGTACTGAATTTCAAATAAGAATGTAGCTATAAAGTTCTGAGTCATACCGTACTAATATGAAGTGGTGAGGCACATTTATTCTTGAAGATACCAATCGATATACATAGTATCCAAAGTGTTAATGAACTTATGCACCCACTGTTCTTTAGGAATGCTACTCCAGACCTCCTCACAACTCTTCAAATGGTCCTTCAGACAACTGTGACGCGTGTATTGAACTTTGCACCCTTCGACTTGGTCTAAAAAGCGCATTATCATCAAAGTGAGACATTATACCCACTCCATGATGTTCTTCTTGTGTGTTCCCCACCATATTGCTGAAGTTGATTTCAATGCTTCATCCAGTGCCAACAACCTCTATTGTACTGGTACAATTTCTTCAAATTCCAATAAGAATGTTTCTAAATGATTTAAACCATCAAATGTGGGTAGATTACTTACTTCTGTTCCAATCCAATGAACTTCCATGGTCAATCGGGAACACCTCCATGTACAAAATTCATACATTATGTTCTTCCAGTTCTCCAATGCTTCTTTTGAATTTGATGAGCATGCACTTTCACTTCGCAATCTTAAATTTCCATCTGCCGTAGGATTAATGTAATCCTGTTGTCTTGCTGTCAATTTATATATATTCTCTAGTTCATAAGAACAATCTTCTTCTCTGATAGGTTCTATGTATCTACAACCTTCATCAGGATCAAGAGGTGAAATAACCCTAAGGCCATCACCTTCAAATTTGATTCTTCTTTTCTTTAAGTCAACAACAATTGAATTGTTGAAATCCCAATTAATGCCCAACAATGCAGGATAAGGATAACTATCATCAACTATCTCAAACACTTCAAAGTCTGAAAACGTCCTTACCCCGTCGATGTCCATAGGGACATGCTCTTGTCTTCCAAAGGGGCTTACTGCCCATTGATTAGCCATCCTGAGCCTGATAGGAGAGTAAATCAACTTAGGTTTTCCCATCAGTGCCCAGGTCTGCTTCGTCATAACATTGGATTATAATCCCAATTCGAGGATCACATAATCTATGTCATAGTCTCCAATATGAGAATTAAGGTGTAGTTCCTTGTTTTTCCTTCTCTTTATATATACTTGATGTACTGCTTTATTCAACAGAGGATCTACCCTTCCTATCTCATACTGTCCAATCAAGTGTTGTAGTTCTTGCACAAGTCTTTCATCCTTAATTAGATTAATGTAAGTATATAAGAAATCCATAAGCTTGCTTACGTCTTTTCCTTCTCTAGGCAAGGCAGACTGATTGAATGGAAGAGTCATTCCACATTCTCTCACTTCTGGTTGTGTCTTAGATGAATAATTTCGTTCTCTTCCAAATTCTCTTCTTTCCTCTTCAAACATATTCTTTTCCTTCCTTGGATCAAACAACTATGTCTTCTCTGTAGCTCTTCTGATCCCTGATCCTTCTATAGTATTTCCTGGGGTCACCCTATCTTCTCCTATAGCAGGGCCTCCTCTAGTGATAACAATGATTCTGAGATACTCTCCACGAGGTTCCACTGATATTAGCTGCACTTGCTAGTTTCCACCCCGTCTTTCTTGAAGTTTCTCCATCAATACTGGACAATATTAAATAACATGTTCAAATGAGTTGCAGTAGTTGCAAGTGGTATAATGGTTCTAACAGTTCCTTTCCAAATGACCTGGTTGGGCGCAGTTATAACAAATGATATAACCTCGACCTAGACCCATGCCTCCTCCTCGTCCTCTTCCTTTGAATCCAACATGAGGGTTGAAGTTTCCTCTTCCTAGGGAATTAAACTATGTATCATTTCCCTCCTGCTGCATTTCTCCTTGAATCCTATATGTATCTCTCAACCTTTCATGCAAGAGTTCATAAGCCCTACAGTCCTTCTCATCATGCCCCACAAATTTAAACAATGTGCAGTAAATATTGGTAGGTGTCTGGACATATTTTTGTATGTAATAACATTCACCAGGGCGATGTCTATTTCTACATACCTCACACCAGGGTAGAGTAACCTGCTTCAAAGGGTTCAGATCTCCAGAGGCCAATTACTCATTAAATAGGGGACAATGCTCCTTGTCATGTCCCTCTAACTTACATCTAATACACTAGATGTCTTCTCTTTTATCTTTTATCTTTTCTTTCTTCATATCTTTGACCTACAGAGATAAGCTAGTTAGCTGAGTCAAAATTTGACTCATACCTGAGCTGGATTCTCCCATTGGGGCTGATTCTAGTTTCATGGCAATCTCTAGTGCCTTAGCCTGCAAAGAAACCTTCTGTTGCATCAAAGGAACTCTGATGTGTGGTAAGAGGGAAACAATGAACCATTCCTTATTTTGCTCGTCTGGAATCTAAAAATTGAATCGGCCTGTCAAGGTCTTAAACCTCTGATCAAACTCCCAAACAGGTTCAACTACTCTCTGCTTGATTTCTTTCAGTTCTGTAATGCATTGCAAATCCGACTTGGGTTTCTTGAATTTTTCACTCAAATTAGTCTTGATATCGTTTAGTGGTTTAGGCTGTACAATTCCTTTAACAAACTTCATGTACCAACTCAATGCACAGTCTCTCAAGGTAGTACTAAACTGAGCTCTCTTAACAACTTTGTCATTGACTTTCTTAATACTCCAGATAGCTTCGCATAAGAACCAGTGATGATCACAATCTTCAGATCCATATCCTCTAAATATAGGTAGCCTCATTTCATATTCCATAGATCTTCCTAGGATTATTGACTGAGTATGTACGGAACTGTTGGTAACAATGCTCTGATAACTCTGACTACTCTGGTTAATTAATGCTGCTAAAACAATATGAGGAGTAGTAGTACTTAATTTGATGGTAGGCGCAGTCCCTGATGTTACTGATTCTTCTCGGTGAGGTTCTTCAGTCTTCCTCTCCTCTGCCCTAGCAAAATATGAATATTCCTCCTTCAATAGCTCTTCTTCTTCCCCACTGTAGAACCCTTCATCATGTGATAGTGGCTCGTGACTCTGATCAAACAGGTTCACCAAAGGAACCTCTTTGAATTCTCTCCCACTGTGTGTGGGTCCAACCTCTGTGTCAATGTCGTTGTCTGAGTTCTTGAACATTATCTTTTCAGTCCGACTGATTACTGTATCTTCAAGATGTTCTTCTCATGCAATAGCATCTTGATCTTCAACTTCAAAAAGTGTAAAAATTTTCCTCTAGGTCCCTTAAATAAATATCTCTCTGCTTGGCTATATGAATCTATTCTATCAATAGAAAACTTAGTAATGTACCCTCCAATAGCGCTATCAAACCAGTGATCTACTACTCTTGACACAACATTATCAATTCTCTTGACCTTTTTGATCAATGCCGACGTCCAAACCATAGGTGGTCTAGATTTGATTTCAAAATGGGTATCTGCTAATCTGGCTAACCACTCGTATAACTCCCTATGAACTCCTCCAAAGAAAATATCGTGTATATCAGTAAATATATACCTTCCCAACCAATCCTCTATACTAATTCTAGGGTTCTTTTTTTGAGCTTCGATGAAGTCCCTTTCTTGTACTTCTATCCACTTTTGAATCTTTGTCTTCAATGGAAACCACCTTGAAATTACCTTAAGAAGATATCGGTCCCAGAAATGGGACCATTTGTTGGCATAGGGGAAGACCCAAGGTTCACTCTAATAGTGCACCATCAAACCCTAACTACTGGCCCTTTTGAAAACATCTGCAAAGCAACTGAAGTCTCACCCGAAGTAGTAATAGGGGGGTTGCAGGACACATGTGTCTACAACCAAAGGAAATGAAAAGTGAATCCAAAACACAACACCAATAAATATAGATATTCTTTACCACGCTTAAGATTGCTTCGCAAGTTGTATCTCAGATCCAACACAACAATGCAATAACAACATATCAAATGCCAAATAAAACAACATCAATCACACAAAACAACCAGATATACGTGGTTCATCCTCTCCCTAGGGCTACATCCACAAAACTGTGTTTCTTGATATATTATATGAAAACATATAGTTCTATATGCAGACTTAGCTTGCATATCTCTCTCTCCTTCTCTCTTTCTCCCCTCCCTGCACACCCAGCTACAGGGTTGATCTTCACACCCAGTTGAAGATCTAGAATACAATAATGCTCTTACAACACAATACTTCTCTCTCGCCTCAGCAATAATCATGATCCTTAACCTTAACCATAACCAACCTTCCCGACTCCTTTTGGCCTTTATTTATACATTACAATGGCTCTTAGACAACCTTAGACTGAGACCTAAGTGTCAAAACCCTAAATACCAAAACCCTAGGTCCCACGTAACATGTATCTTAAGGGTTTCACCATCCTGTTCTTTGTTCTTTCCCGCGAGGTGCTCCTAAGAATCCGTTGGTGGCCTTTTCCTCTTGCTGAGTTTTCCTCGATCCATATTCTTCACTAATCTGTCTTCCTTGATCTTCTCTTTCAACGACTCACTTTCTCTTACTTTGCTCCTTCTTTTCTTCTTCTTTGACCACTTCAACCCATTCTTAGTTTATGTGCCTTCTGCGCTCTTCGTACTTCATCTTTGCTTTCTTCCTTAATCCATAACCAAGGGACAACAAGGTCCCACAAAGTCAATATACCATTTCTGAAATTCCTGTAAAGTTAACTAAGGTTCTAAAGGCATCTCATCCCTTTTAGAAGTCTTCCCTACTCTTTGAAATACATCGCAGGCTCTGTAGTATTCCTTAGCATCCTTATGTAAAGTGGGCCACCAGAGACCAACTATGAGAACCTTATGTGCTATTTATTTACCTGCATAATGTGCTCCTGCGATGCCTTCATGTTCTTCTGCAAGAATCAATGGTCTTTCCGACTCCATAAAAAATATTCTTAAGATATCATCTGGTCCCATATTATATAACTATCCAACTATAAGTTTAAAATATGTAGCGCGGACTACCAACTATTTCTTCTGAATAACTATATACTCGTGAGGATCCATTCCTATGGGCATGAACTAGACTATCTCGGTGAAGTGATCATCGACTTTCTTGATGGCCAACAACTGTGCATCTGGTAGTGTATCATCCAAGCTAGTAGGTTCCTCTCCATGTTCTAACCTGGATAAGTTGTCAAGTCCTATATTCATTCTTCCTGTCTTGACCACAATCTCAAAGTCATACTCCTGGAATAATAATATCCGTCTGCATATTATTCCCCCAAAAAATGGCTTATCGACTAAGTACTTCAATGCAGAATGATCAATAAACATCTTAAAATGTCCTCCCAACAAGTAGTGTCTAAACTTCTACAGTGCATATACCATAGCTAAGCCTTCTCTTTCAGTGGTAGTATAATTCATTTCAGATGTAGAAAGCTTCCTGCTAGAAAAGGCTATAGGGTGGTCAATATCTCCTGCACCAGGCTATGCTAAAACCGTTCCTAATGGAATGTATGAAGCATCAACATGAACATGGAATTCCTTACTCCAATCTAGAAAAACCAAAATAGGCGCAGTGATCATTTTCTTCTTTAATGTGTCGAAGCTCTACTGGAATTTCTATGTCCATTGAAACTTACTATCCTTCTTTAATAGCTTCTCCATAGGTGTTGTTATTTGTGCGTAACCTTTAATAAAATTTCTATAGTATCCAATGTGTCCCAATGTAGTGCACAACTGTCTAATCAAAGTAGGAGGAGGTAGATCAACAATGATAACAATCTTGGAAGGATCTACCAACAACCCCTGATTACATACAATGTGTCCTAACAACACTCCAAAAGGTGAGAAGAAAATACACTTCTTCAAGTTTAGGGAAATTGAAAATTGCCTGCACTTATCCAACATTAATCTTAAACATTCAATATGATCTTTCAATACACTAAAAATGGTCCAGTCATCAAAGTATGCCTCCAAAAAATTATGTAAAAATTCCTTAAATGCTTCAACCACCACCCTGGAAAAGATGGCTGATGCATTCTTCAAACCAAAAGGCACCAGAGTGTACTGAAAAGAACCCCATTATGTTGCAAATGTAGTCTTATGTATGTCCTCCTTATCAATTCTAATATGGTGATAGCCTAAAAATCCATCCGTGAATGAATAAACTTCCTGTCCTCCTTCATTATCTAGAACTTCATCAGTAAAAGGTGTAGGAAATGGATCATGTAAACATGCATCATTGAATTTCCTTAAATCTACACAGATTCTGATTTCTTCTGTCTTCTTATCTTGGACCACCATAGGGCTGTTCCATTCAGATTCTTCGATTGGTTCTATAATTCCTACTTCCAACATTCTACTTAATTCAGACTTAACTTTCTTCTTGTACTTGGGATTCAGTTTGTAATGCCTCTGCTTGACAGGCCTTACATCTTCTTTCAAAGGAATCTTCATTTATCCTATGGGACCTTTAATTCCCTTCATGTCTATGAACTTGGTTGGAAACAAGTCTAGATACTCATGCAATAGTTCTGTAATCTTAATAATAGTAGCATCATCCCAATAGTATCCAAAATTTTCCAACTTAGGTGCTTGCTCTGTTCCAATATTAACCTTCTTAATTTTAATGGGTTGCCCAACAAAAGGTAACTCAATTTCTGCCCCTTCTATATCTCTTTGTCCTTCAGTTTCTGAAATGTTCACATTCCTAGGGTCATCATCCTCATCAACATTAATATTACAACAACCTTGTAACCTATGAAGAGGTGCAATCCATTCATCTTATTCTTGTTCAAGAGGGCGGTTAGGTGCCTCCTCAAAGAACTTATGTCTTACAATTTGTAAATCTTGATCTACCGTGGGGTACTGACTTTCAAATAGGAACATAGCTATAAATTTCTGGGTCATACCATACCAATCTGTAGTGACTAAGCACAGTTCTTCTTGAAGATCCCAGTTGATAGGCATAGTATCTAAGGTGTTAAAGAACTTATGTACCCATTGTTCTTTAGGAATGCTACTCCAGGCTTCCTCACAACTTCGCACATAGTACTTAGGAAAAATCTGACCTATGTATCGAACTTCACAACCTTCAACTTGGTCTGAAAAGCGCACTGTAAACAAGGTGAAACATTGTACCCACTCTGCGATGTTCTTCTTGTGTGTTCCCTACCATATAGCCAACGTTTCTTTCAAGGCTTCATCTAGTGCCAACAACCTCTGTTGTACTAGTACAATTCCTTAAAATACAAATAGAAATGTATCTAAATTATTCAAGCCATCAAATGTAGGACGATTACTTACTTCTGTGCCAATCCAATGAACTGCCTTAGTCAATCTCGCACACCTCTGCGTAGAGACTTCATACATTTTGTTCTTCCAATTTTACAATGCTTCTTCTGAATCTGACGAACATGCACTTTCACTTCGCCAACTTAGATTTCCAGTTGTTGTAGGATTAACATAATCCTGTTGTCATGCTATCAGTTTATAGATGTTTTCTAGCTCGTAGGTGCGGTCTTCTTCTCTTATAGGTTCTGTGTATCTGTGACCTTCGTCGGGATTAAGAAGTGAAATGACCCTAAGGCCATCACCACAAAATGTCATTCTTCTTTTTTTCAGGTTAATAACAATCAAATTTTTGAAAGCCCCATCAATACCCAACAACACAAGATAGGGACAACTATCATCAATAATCGCGATCACTTCGAAGTCTGCAAATGTCATGACTCCATCAATGTCCACAGGGACATGCTATAGTCTTCCAAAGGGGCTCACCACATGCAGATTAGCCATCTTGAGCCTAACAGGAGAGTACATAAATTTAGGTTTTCCCATTAATGCCCAAGTCTGCTTCGTCATAACATTTACTTCTGATCCTAGGTCAAGGATGTTATCCACATTTTTGGTCATCGGGATGATGTCATGGCAGTGTCATGATAATAGGAAATCAAACTCTTTATTAAGAACATTTTCATGAGGAAGGTTACACTTGTCAGTTTCCAGAAAG
>ML787741.1:287453-314108 GCA_009831015.1 Picea engelmannii | reverse complement strand
CCCCCTCGAAGAGGCTTATTATCTTAAATGATCTCTTTTTCAAGGCGTTGAGTACTTTTTCTGAGGTTTTTCTATCCTATATTGATATTTGGTTCTTAACATTGGAAAGGTGAGGGAACTATACCATCATCTTCAGATAGACTGAAAGTATTCTTTTGGAGGTCCAAAATATTCCCAATGGGGAGGAGAGATCCAGGAGATCAAAAAATGCTGAAACATTAGTGTGATCATAATTGCTTCAAAACAGACACGTGCATAGGCCTCTTCTTCACGATCACAATGGAACTTGAATGGGTTAAAATAAATGTATTATGAGTGAGATATCATGTTCTGTCCAGTTTTCCAAACATACAAAATTTTGTTGACTGTGTAGTCTGTACAATATTGACTGTGTAGTTCGTACAGTGCTGACATGGCAGGGCTGTATGTTGAATTGGTAGGTTGACTCGACATGTGATTTGGCATGGTACATGGACCAGTAAGGTGCTGACATGTGTCCCTTGGGTGACAAGTGGTATGGTGCCACATGGCTTAGTAGTGGGCTGGCACATGGCACCCCTCCGGTGTATTAAAGTTGGTGGTAGTCTGCGGGGGTCGAACCCCTGACCTCTGGGACAAGTGGCATAGTTCTAACGTAGGCCGGGCTACTATCCTACCTATTAGTGAGTCTTAACCATATAGTCGCCCACTTATATTTAAACTTGTTGCAATGTTCAGTTGGATGCTGGAGGGGCCGGGGCTAGGCCCCAATCCTTTTTTCTTACCATATGACCTTTTCATATAACCTTTGGTGGGGATGGTTAACCATTGTGCTAAGCCCTGAAGGTGTGGGGACCCTGCTGTATGGCCGTTCCATAGAAACTTTGGCACGGGCCATTCAACCACCATCCAACGGGGGGGGGTCCGAAATTTGCACTGGGACATGGCCATATGCCCCCCATGCGACCAACACCTTTGTCCAAAAAGGTGCTAGGCCCCTAACTATTCGAAAATGTAACCCAATTCTCGAAACGATGCGGTGTGCTAGGCTTTTTGTCTAGTAACGTTGCAAGATCTAGGTTAGTCACACACAGGTGAAAATTGGATAACAAGAGACAACAAGCTTGAAGGGGAAGTTTTTCAAGAGAATATCTTCATTTTTTTTGCCAAATAAGGTGCAGAAAGAGCCCAACTAGGGGTTTTTGGATGTTCTGGAGCCATTGGAACTGGATATTTGAAATTTTGAGCATTGTAAGGAACTCTTTTTAACACTTTGAGCAAATAATTAAAATGATCCATTAGAAGTTGGACTAGGAGATGTAGCCCAAGAGAGGGGTGAACTCCTTTATCATTTGTTGTGTTATGTGTTTACTTTGATGGATGTTATTGATGGTTATTATGAACATGTTAAGTATGAAAAAATCTAATTTATGTGTTTTTCAAATTGATGCTATTGTCCAAGCACACATAATTTACACTTGCAAATATTTTAAAATATACAAGTCTTCTCATTTTCAGATTAGTGAGAAATCACAATGAATCAATTTTCAAAAGGGGAATCAAATCTTAGCATAGAATTAGAATGCATAATGAATGGAAATATAGGTTTATATAGAAGAAGAATCTAGAGGAAGAGGACATATTAAAGGATGAGGCCGAACATAAGAAGAAAGAGGAAGAATCAGTAGTAGTAGCAACAACTGCGAAAAAAAAGGAAGAAGAGGAATAGAATAATAAATAAGAATAATAAGCAACAACAACAAATGAATAAAAGAGAAAAATAGAAGAAGAGGTTACAACAGAACAAGAAGAACATAAGAAAAGAGAATAAGAAGAAATAAAAAGAAAACATGAAGAGACAGAAGGTCCAGATTCCATGGATACCGACATCCTAGGGTCATCCTCAAATGATCCCTTGATCAAAGGACACTTCCCATTGGGAGAAATGGAGTTGGGGGAATTCACACTAACAAAATCCTGAAAGGTATCCAACTTGAACTCCTTTCATTTCGACAAAGAGTCGGGTAAAATAATACAACAATGCATCAGAAAGATACATGTAACTTGAGTGGCCCTACTCTCATTTACAATAAAGAAGGATGTAGTGGAGAATATTCTAGGTGATCCCTTGGTGATTTCTTCATCCAACACAACTTTCACATAAGAATCAGAGACAAATTTAAATAACATGATGCAAGAAATCGAGGAATACAAGGAGAGGATTGTTGGAATTTTTCTCATTGATGTCATATAATTAATCTTGTCATTAATGCCATATCACAAAATTACAATACACACAAGACTTCCAAGATTGATTTATATATATATATATATAGGTTTAAAAGTATATTAAAAAAGAGGTGCATGTGAAAGAGTAAAAAGTGAAATGGTGTTTTCAAACCCATGGGTTTGGGGTATTTCCCATGGTATTTTAGGTATTTTCTCATGGTATAGGAAATTAATTGTTTAATTAATGGACATATCCCTTCATGAAGGGTTATGAAAAATTATAAAAAGAGAAAGTGAGTGTGTGAAAAATGCATGAGCAAAGATTGAATATCATTCCAAAAGGGAAGAGTTACGAAATCAGTTTCAAGTTACCTTGGAATATTTGTGATAACTTATGTGTTGGAACGTTTCAGACCTTATAATTTTGTAGAGATGGAGGAGAGATATTGTTGCACATGTGGTAAAAATTTCAGATGTTGGTTCACTATCCTTTTGAAGATATTCCCTATGGAAGTTAGGGTTTCTGAATGCTTCTAAAATTAGTTTCAAATAGGTCATCTTGGAACTTTCTCTCTAACTTATCTTCTGGGATTTTTAAGAACTTGAAATTTTGTAGATATGGAGGAGAGATCTTTGGGTACATGTGGTAAAAATTTCATATGTTGGTTTATCTATACCTTTAGAGATATTCCCTATGGAATTTAGGGTTCCTAAATTCTCTTGAAATCAGTTTCAAACATGCCAGTTTGACATTTTCAATATAACCTCTTTTCTGGGACCCTTAAGACTATAAATTTTTTACAAAATATAGGATCCATACAAATTTACCTTAGGTAAAAAAAATTAATATGTTGGTTCATTGTACTTTCTGATATAAGCTCTCTGGAATTTAGGGTTCTAGAATACTCTTGAAATCAGTGTCAAATAAGTCATTTTGGCATATTCACTATAACTTCTTTTCTGGGACTCTTTAGTCTATGAATTTTTATATAGAATTGAGGAAACATACATAAGTAACTCACGCACAAATTTCATATGTTGGTTCACTATACTTTCTGATATATGCTCTATGGAAGTTAGGGTTTTTGAATGGTCACGAGATTAGTTTCAAACACATCAACTTGTAATTCTCACTGTAACATATTTTCTGGGAGCCTTCAGAATGTGAAAATTTCAGAGAACATAGAAGACATACATAAGTACGTCAGGTAAAAATTTGAGAATCAAATTTACAAAATTGGATATGTGGCATGATGTACAAGTTTTTTCTTGGGAAGAGGTGAAAAACAACAAGCTTTGAGAAATTTTCCATTTGGAAATTCATATTTTGGTCAAACCTGGTAAAGGAAGAAGTAGTGAGAAAAAATGGTGAAGGCATAAGAAATGAGTATACCTGGTAAAGGAAGTAGTAGTGAGTAGACCTGGTGAAGGAATAAATAACAAGCAGACTCAGTGAAGGTTGGTGTAGCTCGGAGATTGGTGTCACTTTCTAAGTTAGTGTTTATTGGTGGGGATTGGTGTCTCAAGTATATTGTTGTCTATGAATATTTGTAAGAGATTGGTGTCTCTTGATATGTTGGTTCTTGGCAGTGGGGATTGGTGTCTCTTGCTATGTTGGTTCTTAGCGGTGGGAATTGGTGTCTCTAGTATATTGGTTTCTATGAATATTTGTAAGAGATTGATGTCTCTTTTTGAGCTGGTTCTTAGAGCTAGGGATTCATGTCTTCAGTAGATTAGTGTCTACAAATATCTGTAAGAGTAGGTTGGTTCCTACCAATATTTGTACCATTAGGGATTGGTGTCTCCAGTAGGTTGGTGCCTACAAAGAATTATAAAGAGAATTTTTATGGTTTTCTCCTGAAGCAATTTCCATGTAAATCATGTGTTCCATGTTTTGCAGTTAATAGATCTCATATGAAATTGTTTTCTTATGGATGATGGATGTTTTAAAAAGTAAAAGTTTATCTTATACTAATTCCCCCCTACCCCCCTCTCAGTATAAGTGTGTTCTAAAAAATTGGTATCAGATCAGGTTCATTTGGAAACAATCTAACCAATGGAAGGTATATATAAAGAGAACACATGGCCAACCAAGAAGGTTTCTCCACAAACAAGGCTCCATTTTTTGATGGAACAAACTATGAATTCTAGAGACTAAGGATAAAAACCTATTTAATGGCTCTTGGTTTTGATATTTCTAAATCATTCGTGATTGGTTATATATCCACAACATCTCCACCAATAGGTGTGGCCAAGAATAAGCCTAGTGAAAATAATGCAAAAGCCATGAATGCCATCTCATGTGGTCTATGATAATATGAGTTTGTCAAGGTGATGCATTGTGTATTAGAAAAATAAATTTGGGACAAGCTTTAAAATATCTATGAAGGATATGACAAGGTTAAGAAAGAAAATCTCCAAACTCATAGAAGATAGTTTGAGAGTATGAAAATGAAAGAAAAAGAAAATGTTGCATCCTATCTCCATGTGGATGAAATTGTCAACACCATCAGAGGATTTAGTGAAAAGGTTGAAGAGCCGATGATTGTACAAAAGGTTTTAAGGACACTTACCTTAATATTTGATTCCAAACTTTGTGCCATTGAATAAATAAGGATTTTTCCTCAAAAAATTTGACCACCTAGATTTCCCTCTCTTGGTGATCTAGATGGAGCTCGATGGCCATCCACCTTTTCCACTGAATCACCATTTTGAGATCGTGGTTTTGATACACCATGATATTCACCCTTTTGGTGGGGAATGGAATGTAATATCTTATTCATTTGTTAATTACAGACATCGTGTAATGATTTCATAGTGGTCTTATGTACATGCTTACACCATAGCATTAATGCACCAGATCCCATTAAAAATCCGTAGTTAAGCGTTCTCAAGCTAGAGTTGTACTGGGATGGGTGACCTCCCGAGAATTCCTAGTGTTTTACATGCCTATGGAATTTTATAAACTTAGTCCAATTTATCCCACATGCGTCATGGGAATTGTTCTCCTCTCACTCTCTCATATATAATTGAGGTGAGGGAGGCTCTTTAAGCATGCAATGAAGTGTGATGTAAATATTTTTTTGAATGAAGTGTAGCCAACATTTCTTTCTTTTCAGAGATAAGCTACCCCATTCTTCTAGTTTTTGTTCTACACTATTTTTCTCTCTCTTGTTCATTAATAGAAGTTTCGTTTCACTATATTTATGTGTTCTCCACATTATCTCTATGTATTTCCATGTTATATATCGGTTATATTTTTGTCTTAATGTAGTTCTCAAAATAATTCAGATCAATGGTATTAGAGTATGCTACTCCTTGTTGTTTCTCAGAGAAGGTCCCCGACGAGGTTAGGGTATAAAGAGTTGGGTCTCAAGCTAATTTTTCTTGAGGACAACTGCTCTTGCTAGTCCAAACGACCTCCCATGGAGAAATAAAATAGAGATGAAAAAACATGAGATCGTTTCAAGACATTGCTCGAGGAAGCCCTCATGCGAACGAGGAACTAGATGATGGACAACTTTGATCAGATCCTTCGAAGACTACCGACGGCGAGGAATGAGGCATCTTTGACAAGAATCCATTTCACAAGCGCGACACCCTTCAAGGTACTAGTCAATTATGATATTTCCTTATTTGAAGGCTAGATAGATGCATATGCTCTAGAAAAATGGTTGAATCTGCTAGAAGGTTATTACTCTATCCAAAAAAAATTCGACAGTGAAAAGATCACCTTTGTGCTCCTTAAATCCCTTCACCATGTCAAAGATTGGTGGGAAGGTTACTGGGAGAGGTACACCATGGATGAATCTACACTATTTGAGAGAGAACCCAATTGGGCTACCTTTGTAGATGCCTTAAAGGAGGATTTTTATCCTGTCAGAAACTATGATGACCAATACATGAGATGGACAACTCTATGTCAAAAAAGAGACTAGATGGTGTGAGAGTACACCAACATATTTCATACCTTGTGCTCAAAGGTGGGTATCAAATACTCTGAGTGATACCTAGTCTTGAAGTACCGCAGTGGTCTACACAGGTACATCCAAACAAATATGGATTTCTTAGACATCTCCTCACTGGGAGCTACTTATCGATATGCAGTCAAAATTGAGAAGAAATTAAAGCAACAGAGTAAGTGGGAGAATCGTGGCAAAGGAAAATATAACTCACATAATGAAGGACAGAGCAAGGAAGGCTAATCTTAAGAGATCCAATCCCAAACGCAGGAAAATAAGGGTAACGAGAAGTATAAGAAAGACACTAGAAGGTGGTGTGAGTTCCACAACAACCCTTGGCACAACACTGATGAATGTCACTCAATCATTCATTGGTGGCCGAGCTAAAAGACAAAGAGTCTAACCTCAAATTGGACCTTGATTCATAAAATAATAAAAGGAGACAAATCATTGATGAAGAATCCACTGCTATTGTCACAACTGCAACAATCCAACCAGAAGAGGATCCTGAGGAGGGGGAGTGACTATTCCATTCATATATGTGGGTGAAGGGGACCCCACTACATTTTATTGTTGATAGAAAAATACAAAAGAACATCATCTCAGCATAGGTTGTCAAGCATTTGTATTTTCCAACAACACCACTCCCACAACGATACAACATCGAGTGGCTTTGTCAGGGTCAAGATCTTCGTGTCAGCCAACAGTGTCACTTGTCCTAGGACATTAAGCCCTTCAAGTATGAGGTATTGTGTGATGTTTCCCCACTGGAATTCTGTGATGTTATATTAGGCTAGCCATATATGTGGAGGCATCATGCTTTTTATGAGTCTCAACCCCGTAGTGTCATTGTTACTCTAGGGGTTCTACTATACATGATAGTAGAGGTAGTTCTGACTATTAGCCCACCAAAACAATGCCACAAAGTAATCTCTCATACTGCACAATTTATCCTCTTCACAATCCGATTAGAAGATGAACATAAGGACACTGCAACCACTACAACCTCAGTCCAAGACCTTTCTATCCAACAAAAGCAGATCGACAAGATTGTAGAAGAGTACCAAGATGTTCTTGCTGTACCTATGGGAATGCCTTCACATTTCCCAATCAAGAAAGGTTATAACAGTGCCCTTCATACTCTTCATGATGCATCTTCACCGATATAATCCTCCCACACTTAGGTATACCATGTAGTAAGATTGGTTGAACATATCCAACCCCTCTAGCAACAGGTTCATGACAACCATCAACAAGCTAAGAAGGATATCTTCTTCAAAAAAGAAAGAAACACACCAAGCTTCAGGTTTAGCAGAAGTCTTCCCATCTCCCATGGGAACCTGATGCAATGGGGACCATTTCTTCCTAAGGGGGGAGGAATGATCTAGATAGAGCTCGATGGCCATCCACCTTTTCCATTGAATCATCATTTTGAGCTACGGTTTTGATAAACCATGATATTCACCCTTTTGATGGGGAATGGAATGTAATATCATCTTCATTTGTTAATTATAGACATCATGTAATGATTTCATAGTGGTCTTATGTACATGCCTACAACATAGCATTAATGTACCAGATCCCATTAGAACTACACAGTTAAGTGTGCTCAGGCTAGAGTAGTACTAAGATGGGTGACCCCACGGGAAGCCGTAGTGTTTTACATGCCTATGGAATTTTATAAATTTAGTCCATTTTTTCCCACATACATCATGGGAATTGTTCTCCTCTCACTCTCTCATATATAATTGAGGTGAAGGAGGCCCTTTAAGCACGAAATGGAGCGTGATGTAAAGCTTATTGTGAATGACGCATAGCCAACATCTCTTTCTTTTCAGAGATAAGCTACCCCTTTCTGCCAATTTTTTTCTACAATTTTTTTCTCTCTCTTGTTCATTAATAGAAGTTGGGTTTCACTATTTTTCTGTGTTCTCTGCATTATCTTTGTGTATTTCCTTGTTATATATCGGTTATATCTTGTCTTCATGTCGTTCTAAAAATAATCTGGATCACTTGGAATAACAACAAAAAATGATATCTGAAGAATAAATTTTTTAAATAGTATCAGTTCATGGCGTATCCCTCAGTCTCGGCTTTGTCACACATTTTATGAATTAAAAATATGAATTAGTATGCTCAATATATACGGGTTATTGTCTAACTTCCCAGGGAGCACTTTTTCCATGTGCATCATAACTAATTTTTATTGGAACCAAGATTATTGTCTCGGAACCACACTTATGTTCTTGGAATTATTTGAACCATGCCCATTTGCTTAGAATCACATACTTTATTGAAACCACACATTTTCTTAGTTCCTCATCCCATACTTAACCATTTTCATACTTAGCCTATTTTCATTTTCACTATCCACTTAGTTAATTTTCATAATACCCACCACTTATTTATTTTCATTATTCATTTACATTTTCCATTTTCCATTTTACATTTCCATTTTCCATTTCCATTTTCCATTTTCAATTTCCATTTACCATTCACCATTTTACTTTTCCTATTTCCATTTTCCATATTTTCACAATTTCTCCATTCATTTCCATTTTCCCATAATTCATTTCCATTTTATAGTCCATTCTCATAATTCATTTACATTTTCCCTTTTCCATTTTTCTTTTCCAAATTTCATATTTCATTTCCATTTTCTTATTTTCACATACCATATTTCACGTAATTCCATTATATACTTCCCCGAGACCCACCACATTTTACTCTTCCAACACTTAGTCAAATTTGAGTTATGCATGAGTAACAATGTGGAGTTGGAGCAAGTCCTAGGTCTACAAGTTCACAATCCTGCTACCTACAAATTACACCTCTTACTTCTGTGTCCTCCACAATGCACTTTTCACTTTTCACCTTTTTCATACTTAGTCATTTTCTCAAAATGCATATGCAAGACGAATTACTACCCCATTTACCTTTTTTCACATGTCTTCAGGTCCGCAACAATGCACTTTTCACCTTTTTCACGCTAAGCCATTTTCTTGAAATGCGGATGCGGAGCTACATATCATTCCTTAATTTTTTCTTGAGTCTTCAGGTCTGCATTTTCGCATACTCCATAATGCACTCTCCATTCCTCTTTTTAACCTCATACTTATTTATTTTTTCCAGTTTTCATCCCTTAACCTACGTCCTTTACCTCTGCATTCCCGTAACTCTACAAACTCTACATTTAGTTTTTAATATTATTTCCTATCTTAAGTTTCTTCCTCTTATTTGTATACCTACCATACTATGACATGTGGCGGTGACATGGACATATCCTAAAATGACATGTGGTGGTGACACAGACCAATACCAAAATGACATGTGGCAATGACATGAACAAATCCCTTAATGACACGTGGTAGTGACATGCACCTACCCACATGTGATACATGGAAATGAAATTAGCATTGAATGTGTTGTGAATGGGCTATGAATGGACACAGACTAGGCCATCAAAAAAAATTTAATTCATGAAAAGTTCCTAAGGCACGAGAGCTACACCAAAGTATCCATAATTTCCTTTGTTCCACATGAGGACTATAATAAAATTTTCATTATGAACACTTAAAAACTCATGACCACAATGCATGTGGGATTGAATTTTTTTTAAAAGGGCGAATTTTGATGAAGGGATAGAATTGAATCACAAATGTGATGGATGACTGTTGAGCATCGATCTTCAAAAGTTCATAAATCAAGATCCGAGTGTCCATTTTTGGAAAAACATACCTCATTGGAAATATAATTCAACAAGGAATACAATGAGATAGGTTTCAAATGTTGAATTTGGCCATATTTCTCCTAGAATTCAAAAGAAAAGTCATCCTTGTTTTCATAGTTTGCTGGTAAATTTGTTTGGAAGTTCGACTTCCCAAGGATATAACTTGAGAACCAGAACACCAAATCACACTCAGGAAGACTCGTTGGAAAGTTGGGGCGATGAATATTACTTCTAGAGTGGTTTCCATGTCTAAGAGATAAAAAATAATTCTCAAAAAGTTAAAACACAGACCACTATTGTTAAAGGAAGTCAACTTGAAAACTTGAGAATAAAGTTTATTAAATAAATAAGTAGGCCCTACTTGGAGGCATGAATTTCAATGACATAAAGTCATTGATGAGAATTTAACAGAGCATTAATTTAAAGTGGTTTACTCCAAAAAGGAATTGAGTGGAAAATTCTAGAAAGAAAAACCCTTACTACTTCAAGAACATTGAAAGCATATTTTAATAAGGAAAGAGAGGGCATAATCAAGAGGTTGGCAGTGATAAGTTTCTATAGTGGTGAAGAGTTTGCAAGAAGCAAGTATCTCTCCAAGATTCAGTGGACTAGCATGCTAAAACTTGTCTCTCTACATCTTCTTCTTTTCTGTTTCTTTCCAACAAATCTTTCATGTATTGTATATCCAAACATGAAGATTTGGGCATGAGTAGTTATTTATCTAGAGTTCTTCTATCATCATGTAACATTTCAGGTCCAAAGGATCAAAATCCTTTCTCGTGAAAAGAAAATGCAATTTGTTTTGGTTCATGTAGTAATCACTGAGACATTGTTTATGTTTTTTAGTTTTTTTCTTTGAGGCATTATTGAAATTTTCATATTGGGATATTTTTATAGATTTCTCTTGAAAAGAACTACTCGGGGCACTACATTAGTGATTTCTCAGAATTTAATTGAAAGCATGTGATTTCAAATGTATTTCATATCAAAACCATTTTTGAGTTATAATAAATTTATCATTTAAAGTTATTTGAAGACCTATCCATTTCTTCATATTGCAATTTAAGTCACAACATATTCCAACTTCAGTTTATCTTACAAGAAATAAAGAATATCCATTGAAAGGATACTCTAAAACATTGTAGATAAAAATCTTCGTTGACACACTTTATTATATCTTTTATTTAAATAATATGATGTATGTTTGTATAGCTGTATATAAGGGTTGTACATTTGTATATATAATATTTCTTGGAATATCTTTCAGGGTTTTCTCTTTAGCATTCACCATTTACAATCAGTGTAAAACCATACAAAGAATTTTCCAAAATTTCAGCCAAAGAGGAGTACCACCTCTCTAAAAACGTAGGGGGATTCATATCCTCGTGAGGTTGACCTTAAGACAGTAAAATAATCTTTTAGATCAACATTTTTGGTGACCAGACCGGGGATGGATTAGTTTTAAGATATATGAGGCTTTGTTTCAGATCTGTTTGAAGAACCAAAATCTCCGTGTTTCAAGGTTTCAAAAAGAAGATTCAAGAAGACTGCTGCTTGTTCTAGATGCATGGGATTTGTGAAAGAATTATCTATAGATATTTGAATGAACTAAAAAAGATCCAAGAATAATAAAATATTCAAAAGGATGAACTCCTTAGATATTCCATTGAAAAAACTCTAAAAGGCCTTGGTAACTCCATTGGAAAGATTACAAAATATAAATAAATTTTTCATGGAGGCTCCACCAAGGAACTTTATTCATGTTGTGATGCTACTTTACCTTCTTCACCAATCCCATTTGTTATCACTGAGAGTCACCCTCTGAATGCAAGAGGATAATCCCAATACCCATCAAATAAAAGTAAAAGGATTAAAATGGTTTGAGAAGGTGGACCAATGAGACTGTAGAGAGAAGAAAAGATAACACATGTAACTGCAAATCAGTTCGGGACCATTTGTCTATGGAGTCATAAGTATCCTGGATAAGGAAGGCATTTAAACCACCTATCAGACAAAATTATTAATGTGGTGACGAGGAGAAGAAGATGAAAAATTTCTGGTTAACCATGAAAGATGGGCATGATAGAAATAGATCCTCCATCACCTCAGGGATTCATAAATCATAGAGAGTACATCCAGACAATGAGAAAAATAGAGAAAATATGAAGAACCATGAAATATGGGCATGATAGCAATAGAACCTCCATCGCCTCAGGAATCCAAAAATCAAAGAGATTACATTCAGACAAGAAGGAAAACAAAGAAAATCCGATGAACCATGAAATATGGGCATGATAGAAACAAAACCTCCATTGCCTCAGGAATCCAAAAATCAGAGAGATTACATTCAGACAAGAAGGAAAACATAAATTGCATGTAAACTAAGAAGATGGTCTGATAAAAATGATTCAAAGGAATATTCAATAACATATATTTACAATCCAAGCCCTTAGGAATACAAACTAAGAAATTACAGATCCCTACTCCTGAAACTCACTCGACTCTCCAGCCTCTGAAGAACACCCCCCCTCTGTCAAAATCTTGAACTGATCTATTTATACTCAGATCAGTCCACAACTACTAGGAGTGTGATCTGGCCATCTCATTTAATGTTTTCATCTATGCATTCCTCTATCAGACTATGCGTGTATCCTCCTGTTGAATGTAAACTCAGCTTAGTATGGGCCTGCAAAAAAAAACGTCCATCGTGGTACCTCAGGATGATAATCTTTTGTCTCCTCAGCCATAACCTCCATGCCTTCTATTTAAGGAGTGAGTCGAGGTTTCAACCACCAATCCTTTTCCATTAAATGAATCCTCCTCGAGATCGGGATGCGGCTCAATGCCTAGGGTGCTGCCATGCGTTGCTCTTGGATTTATCGTCATATAAGCATGTGATTGCGGGGCCTTCAAAGGTGGTTTGGATTTACACAACTTTTGAGCCTAAATTCACCACCAAATTCCACGTACCTCTCTCGCTATACCATGGTATCGATTGCGGGACCGCTCTAGAATTTTATCGTTCGAGCATGTTGTGCCCCCATAATGAAACATGGTCGTTGATCTAATCGCGGTCTGCGATCTGGGCACACCTACTAAATTTAGCACCATCACTAAAGTTTATCCACCTGCCAACTTTAGGTTCATTCTAACCATGCTTGGAGATGGCACTACTTTGGAGATGAACAATAAGACTTCCCGAAGGATGATCTGACTTGGTGTTCTGATGTCACTATGATGACGTGTGATGAAAATAGAGGTGACACATGTCACTTGGAAACAAGCGGATGATATGCCCAAAGTTTCTTGGAATGACTACCATGTGTCATCACCATATGGATGCTAGGTGTCATGACTGACGGGAGTGCCACATGTCTGAATTGATGACTACCATGTACCTTGGAACTTTAGAGCTCAGAGGAAGTCTATATGTAGAGCTAGAGATACAAAGTGAACGACAACCATCGATATGGAGAGGACGCACAACTTGTATCTGTTAACTCTGGGGGAAAACATTTTGGATGGAAACAAGAGTGAGGAGGTGAAACTCCCGAAGATTGGAGTCATGAAACAAACTACCATTGTTATATTTGGATGGACACACGACAACTATCTATGGAATTCGGGAGAAAAAGATTCGGATGAAAGTGAGAGGGGAGGAGCTAAAAATATCGAAGTAAAAATTGACCGTCCGATGGAGAAGGACACATGGCACTTGATCTGCAACTCCAGTGCTTCTGCCTACCCACTAATCCTTGCACAATTTTGACATGTCGAATACACACGATCCGTTAATCTGATCGTGATCTAAGATATGCGAAAGCCCCACTTTTGTTGTGACGTGTCACTCTTGGATGGACCCTTCTTCCTGCTGTGAGGATCAATGACATACTACTACTTCAAGAGTTTAGGCTCCAGGCCTTTTTAGTGCATATCTCTTACAATACTCCGAAGTGCCGAATTTCTGAAGTGTGAGATCTGGCACCGCATGTCCTCTTTCTTTGGAAAAAGGATATTTACTTTGGGACCTTTAGGACTTCAGGGCTGCTGCCAAGATCAACGGTCCTTGTTGGTTTGAGATCAATGATCGTCAATTATTTTGGGAGTTTGGGCTTCGTCTCTTCGATACTTTTCAATGCACAACTCTTACAATCCTCCAAAGTGCCGAATTTAAGAAGTGTGAGATCTGGTGCTGTGTGTCCTCTAAATTTGGATGACTGAGATTTACTTCGGGAGTTCGGGCTTCAAGAGTTTTCTTTTGTTTTCTCTCACAATCTTCCAAAGTGAGAGACCACACTTTATCCCAATACAATGTATCAGGCTCCAGACATAGAAAGAGTATTTGTCAATGAGATTGTGAGATTACATGGAGTACCAAGAAGGAACATATCCGATCGAGGATCGATGTTTACAAGATGGTTTTGGACTAGTTTCCAAGAGGCTTTGGGAACACAGCTGAATTTCACTACAACGTATCACCCTGAGACAGATGGAAAACCAGAGAGAATGAATCATATTTTTGAGGATATGTTGCATATGTATGTAAAAGATCAACAAAAACGTTGGGAATATTTCTTTCCACTAGTAGATTTTGACTACAATAACAACTATCAAAGTACCATTAAGATGACACCGTTTGAGTTTATTTACCAGCGACCATGTTAGATGCCATTGATTTGGGATTGACTAGAGAATAGGGTCGTGGTAGGACCAGAGGTGATCCAAGAAATGGAAGAACATATGCAATTTATAAGAAAGAGGATTAAATAAGTGAAAGATAGACATAAAATTTATGTTGATGCACATCACGTTGACCAAAGTTATGAATTTGGTGACAAAATTTTCTTGCGCATAAAACCACATAAGATTTTGATCAAGTTTGGAAAGGGTGCTAAAATATCTCCTAGGTTTGTGGGACGTTTCAAAGTTGTGGAAAAGAAAGGATCTGTGGCTTATCGACTAGCATTTCTTGATTCTTTGAAGCGTATGCATGATGTATTTCATGTATCTATTTTGATACATTATATTTGTGATCCTTCACATGTTATTAACATGAGTTATTTGCAGGTGACGAACAAGGGTGATCTCATGGCGGAGCCAATCCACATTCTGGACCATAACATTTGATAGCTATGACATCAAATACTCAATGAGGTCAAAGTCCAGTGGGACAACTATAGTCCACACTCGACTACCTGGGAGGACACCCATGAGATGCGTCAACAATTTCCTTACTTGTTTGATAGATTAGACATATAGATATATGTCAGATACTTTTATTTACTTGCATTTATATACTGTACAAAATCCAAGACAAAGTTTAAAACAAGATGGGGTGTATGTAACATCCCTCTCTACTGAGCACACTTTTATTGACTTATTATTTGAGGACACTTGCGTGCAAGTGATCCAATAATGGTACATTGTGATTTTGTTTCAATTATGGATTATACATGATGATGATGTGTTGTGACTTGTTATTATTTGATGTATATATATTGGCAGATGCTATTGACGAGTTTTCTTGAGTGTGCAGGGTACATGACAGGTTATGGATGTTGATGGCATCAATCGACTTCCTTGGACTCCAGATTGAGTCAGGGAGTGAATTGTATTTTGATTGAGTATTTCATTTACGCACTTGTGAAATATGATTGATTTCGGTGTGATTTATGTATATGTATTGTTGACACAGGTTTTATCAGTGGATGCAGCATTCATGAAGCTTGCTAATCCAAATCACATAAGGAGTAGAAGGGCCATGTACAGAAACCAGAAATTTAGTGAGAGGTGTGGCAACGTCCTTGTCACAGCCTACTAGCACTCCCATTGTGGCTCGAATGGTAGGTTAACGATTACCTAGTTCAAGAGGTCCATGGTGTTGTGAGGGTGGACTGAGACAATCGCTCATGAATATTCTAAGGAGCGGGGATCAAGGAAGAGTCCTTATTACTTAGAAGCCCTTAGTCTCTCACAAGGTCGACCGAGTGGAGTGTTGACTCCAAGGGCCGGAAAAATTTCCAAAACCAGTCAAAGGCGAGTGACACCCTTGGAGCACAGAGGTGCGTCTTGAAGAGGACGTCACAAAATTTAAAAAAAACTTGAGTCAATAAATACAGGTGGCCTAGAAAACCTTAAATTAATTAGACCTTATCAGATTTAAAATAATTAATTAAACAATGATTTTATAAATATAAGGCCCAATAAAAGTATAATCTTGATTCTAAGACTAATCCTAAGTATAAGTTTAGTTAGGGGAATAAATTAAAATATTAAATAAATTAAAAGAATTGAGATAAATCAAATTAAGGAAAAAGTGAGATAAAATCTAAAGATCGGATAAAATTCACATATGTGCATGAAATTAATAAAAGGGATTTTTAAAATAGAAAGAAATAAAATATGAGAGAATAGGTGTACATATAGAATAATATCTAGAGTCAAGCTACCATTAAGTCTAACTATAAGAAGACTCCTAATCCAACTTTAACTAAGATCTAGTTAGGAGACAATCATTAAATGAGAATCCGAGGAACAAAAGGACAACTAAGAGAGAAAATAGGAACACATTGGGGAATGTGAGGGAAATTGACTTTTAAATAAAAATAAAAATGATAATTAATTGTGCAAATTGGGGAGAGTGTGACAAGTGTGTGGGTGAATAATCCTAATTAAATTAATTAAAACGTTAATTAATTGTGCATGTGGACATGTTTTAATGAGGATTTTCTATAAAACAAATGGTGTAGAAGGGAAAGGGGCTCACATGTTCTTGGTAAAGTTATGATGCCAAAATTATTGTGGATTGTGTTTTACTTGTGAGAGTTGGGATACCAAGCTTGAGGAAGGAGTGGAAGTGTTTATTTTTTGGGTAGGTTTTTATTGATGTCAACCTTGGACATCGTTGGTAAGGAGGAACTTGTCTAAGTTCAGTTTTAAGCATTTCGTCGACCAATTTTACCATCCAGTGGTAAGCATGTTAAGAGGGCGGGAAGAGCCCAGAATAAACGAAGAGATTCTGAGGATCATGCACCTATCACACCTTGCTAAAATAGGGGATTGGTATTTATGCCAGGACCACACAAAGATCAGAGTCTATGGGTGTGATATAGCCCCCTAACAACTGCTAGAGTTCCTGCCTGTCAGGATATTTTCCCTGGAATACATTAGATAAATGATCAAATCTGATGAAATTCATTTTGTGGCCTTTAAAAATAAACAACAACTCAAGATTAAAGGTCAAATAGGTTATTTCATCTACAATAGCAGAGTGGTAGTAGAAGAATAAAACAAGTTGTTACTGGAGATGAAGTTCAAGAAAAGTTTCCCATGGCATTACAATCCTTGTGGTATCAGTGCAGAAACCAAACTAAGGAATACAATCTCTCCATACGCTCATGTTCCAAAACCAGAGATCGAAAAATTCATGAACCAGACAGAGTGGGAGGAGAAAACTCTGATAGATACCAAACAATAACCCCCTGTTGTCAGCATTACACAGATTGATACCCCTCAAGAACCAACAGAGAAAAGACCCAGGAAATATGTATCTCCCTCGGTCACTGAAGTCTCAACAGATGATTTCTAGGTTTATAGAAAAAGGCCCAAGACCATTCATACACCTGACAGGTCTGGTGGAAAAGAGACTTATTCTACTACAGTCATGGACATGGAACATTCTCCATTTTCCTTAGGAACCCATCCGATTATGTCCACCTCCTCATCGAAGAAGTAGGGCGATACAACATCAACGACCAGGGTCGCACAGGCACCGACAATGATGAACCTTTTTGAGAAATATAACCTGATTAAGAAGAAAAAAGACATGATGACGAATAGTACCTATGATCAATTTTGGAAAAAAACATCCACAACTAAACATAGATTACTATCCACCTTTGACACAAATAAGGGGAGAATGCACATGGCCTACTTGCAGGCACAAGTACCTAAGCCCAAAACAATTTTTTATTATAAAAGGGAAACATTCGAGTTTGATGTTGTAGACGTACATCCGGATGATCAGATGGATTCACACAAACAAAATGGAGAAATGATTTTCTCCACCTTGGCGAACACCTCCACGACCGCAACAAAGCTACAGGTTTCATTGAACAATGTCCGGACCCAACTGAAGCTGGAGACGGTGTCATCTTTGGCAAAGGATATCAAAATTAAGTACCTGGAAGAAATGGTGCTCAAAATTGGGTATGATCCAGCCAATATCAAATTAACAAAAGAGATGGTCAAAAAGAAGAATGCCGACATAGCTTCTATGAGGAAACAATTGAAAATATCTTCTACTAAAGATCCGCAGGCTAAAGAGATGGCCGAGACTGAAGGCTAGAAAGAGGAGATGTTGAAGTTGATCATGGAACAGAATGCTCAAATTGAAGAAATGGAAGCCGAGCTGGACAATCTAGTCAAAGAGAAGGAGAAAAATGTGTCAATGGAAGTCATACCATTGAATGCAGTCCCAATCACAGGAGTCAGTACGACAACAACAACATCAACTACCACAGGGGAAATTCTAGAAGCAACATCAGTGACAGCTCCAAGATGCAGCAGACCGATTGGAAAAAGTGATGGAAGATATGAATCTACAAGGGGAAGAAATCACAAAAATGAAACAAGAGATTCAAAATATCCAAAATATGAATTCCACATTCTAGGCCAGCTACAACACTGAGAGGCATAAGTCAGACAAAATCAAACAGAAACTACAGTAGCTACAGAAAGAAAAAGTCACGGTTAAGACTTTGTCAGAGGCCAAAAAAAATATTTGGATGGACATATGTCAATAAGTGACAGAGATTTGGACCATGATACAAATCGTGTTTGAACAACATGATCTAGTGTAGAGAGTCAAACATGCCATCAACAAGATAAAGGGAGAACTAGGAGAAATGCCTACAGAGGCCAATGAGATAATCAAATTCTTAAATTCTTAATCAAAATAAGAGCTAGAAGCCCTGTAAATTGAGGACATGAATGAAACAATTCTTGAAGTTAAGAGAGTCTTGACCAAGAGGGGACTAATGCTGCAACTCGAGGACAAAGTTCATGCAATGGATGTCGCGGTACAGAGGTTTTTCAGCAAGACTGAATATTTGTAGAAGAAAGGTCTCCCAAGTTTATTTGTGATAAATAATAAGTTGATTACTCTCTCAAATTATAAACAAAATATTCTCATAGTGGCAAAGGATGGGTCCAAGTTCACATGCATAAAAGGCAACATCACGGGAAAAGCATTCTTGGAAACTCTAAGATTAGACTCGAGTATTTAACAAGAGATAAAGTATCTTGTCATCACCAAACCTGCCTTCACTAAGTACACAAAGACGGATGGGGTGTACCGAAGGCTGCTCAAAGTCAACATCCCCATTCAGCAGAGATGGGACGACCTGTGTGACTTGATCAACTAGAAGATGATGTGGATGTACAAATTAGCACGCGGAGTAGTCAAAGTCAAGTTGATGACTCACCAACAACATTTTTGAAATCGACTCAAAGAAATCCGACAGATCGTTAGTAGTTCCTACAATTCTGTATTTTGTTATCTAGTTAGTTAGATTCAGATTCTACCACCTCGTGATCATTAATGATAGGATCAATTGTATTTTTTCTTATAAATACTTCAAATTTCCAAGTATTGAGGGTTGATCTTTACACCCAAGCAAGATGTAAATTGTAATCTTTTTGAAGATATATACCATTAATAAAAAGGGACGATTCACAGGATTCCTGTGTGTTTTATGTTGGTGATGTTTACTCCTTTTCATTGAATGGTTTATCTTACTTCGTTATAATATTGTTTTCCATATCTGATCATTTAAAAGAAATTAAAGTTGTAGAATTTATCTTCATATACTCTATTTTTGGATTTTAAAGATCTAAATGTTTATCTTATGATGCTATGATAAAGAAATTCTTTAATGCTTATTTTTTGTAGTTGATCATCTCATCTATTTCTGCTATGCATCACTTTAAATTCTCAAGGATCCAACATTGTCATTATCATTCCCTGTGAAGAGACCGAATAAAATATGTTCTCATATCTCAAACATTAACAAAGACCCCATAGCCAAATGGATGCATAAGCAATATTTCATCCATTTTATAAAAAAAAAACAACACAATCCCATTTATTTAACTAGCCTAATGTATAAAACCTGAAACATATCCAAATCTTACAGAGATCCCTCTCTGAAACTGGTAGGGCTATATTCCAATTTCTAAGTGGTTGGATAAAGTTACCTCTGGTAAATTTCTTCTACCTCTTGACAACCTCTGGTAATTTACAGAGCGTTAACATTATCCAAAGTATCCTTTATTTTTGAGTTACTATATAATTGCATGTGGCCAGAATGAGCCCCAGACTCAAACCTTGCCTATGCCTTTGTATCTCCTACCTACGTTTTCTTTATTCCTTGATTGTGCTTTTATTTCATTATTTTCTTCTCCACAAAGAAGATCTGGATGCATATTTGTTTTTATCCTCTGTTTCGTGATCCTTTAAGTTATTAGTCTATGCCTGAGTAGTCGTCCAGGAGACGAATCGACTGTATTTCACTCCGGTGTTAAAGATTTAGATTCAAATACCCTTCTTTCATGTGCATGGATGATAAGTGTAGGGTCATTTTTCTACCAAGCATTTAATTTTAGCGAGTTCCTCTACATTTTCCCTTGAGATGTCACCTCGACACCCTCTTTTTTTTCTTGAGTTTCACCGTGCGTTTACACATTGTTTTAACCCTCACTTTACCTAGTGTTTCCACTTCATTGCTCTGCATTTCCAGATCTCTGATGACTGCGTGGTTAATACTTGGAGTGTGCAATGCGCATGCACTATCATTGTTAGTCAGGAACTTTATTTTTATTTACACAACATTCTAGTTATGGTTTTTATTGTTCTTTAGTTATGGATTTTATTGTTATTTACACAATGATGTAATATGGATTTTTATTGTCCTTAGCTATGGATTTTATCTTTATTTACACAACGATTTTTTTATTTCCATTGTGATTGGTCGGCATTGATCAACACTTGATTGACTCACATTGAATAGTGATATTATTGTAGACAAATATATCATTGTTTGAACAACGTTTTATTCATAGAGAATAATATTATGGTAGACAACGATATCATTGTTAAAACAACGATTTATTTTAATAGATAGTAATATTATTGTAGACTTCAATATCATTGTTAAACCATAATTTATTAATAGACAACAACATTATTGTAGACAACGATATCATTGTTAAAATAGCGATTTTACCACTGCGTTTTTCCTTGTAGAATGATCTCGGATCTCTGTGCTTTTCCTTTTGAATGATCTCCGAATCTCTGCGTTTTTCCTTTGAATGATCTCTAAATCTCTGCATTTTATTTTGTATGATCTCTAGTATCTTCTTTTTCCTTTTATAACGATCTCTGATCTCAATGTTTTTCCTTGTAGAATGATCTCGAATCTTTGCATTTTTCCTTGTAAATGATCTTTGAATCTTTTCATTTTTCCTTTGAATGATCTTTGAATCTTTGTGTTTTCTTTTGTATGATATCTAGTCTCTACGTTTTTCCTTTTAGAATGATCTCTAATCTCGACGTTTTTCCTTGTAGAATGATCTCTGATCTCTACATTTTTCATTTTCTAATGATCTCTGAATCTCTGCGTTTTCTTTTGTATAATATCTAAGCTCCGTGATTTTCTTTTATGATTAATATCTACATTCAATGAATAACATTCTGATTTTTGCATTGGCATGTCTAGCTGCGATTTTGGGGCACTTTTTCCCAACTTTTTTCTCTCCTTGATTTAATGATTCACCTTTAGTTTACTATTTTTAACACGTAGGTTGGATTCATGATGGTTGTCTCCTCTAATGTAGAATTCTTATTTAATGTATTGATTAAATAACACCATTGTTTAGTAATCAATTCAATGGTTTTATTTTAGGATAAAGGGGATGTAAATGAATCGTAAAGTTTATTTATAATTATTGATTCAATATTATTACCATGGTTTATTATTGGTTATGATGGTTGACTATGATGGTTTTAGTTTTAGTTTATATAAAAGTTTCTCATCATAGACCCCATGTAAAAATTATATGGTGACTAGACAAAAGGGTCTTGAGTAATAGTTTATATTAATGAGTGGGAAATAAAATGGATTTAAGTAGATCAAATAATTTATATTAATTTGTTGTCTTATCTTTAAAGTCTCAATTCTTTTAGTATAATAGAATGTTCCTTGATTTAATAAGGTTATAAGGATAAATCATAGATTGATTGAAAATGGAATTATGACAATTGCCTCATGGTGTAATTGTTGTTTTTAAATGTTCGTGATGTAATTTTGGAGTTGTAGGCATCATAATGAAATGAGTTAATTGTCTATGATATCCTCAAAACATAGGAAGTACTAAAGGATTGTCCATAGAATTAGGTGAATGGATTTAGGCGGCCTAAGTGTTATAAACTTCTTTGCGAGTATGTTTAATTTGGCATATCCTTATGATAGAGTTTTGTTTTATCTAATTATTGTTGTTGGAATGAATCGTAGACGGAAATTTTGTCAATCAATTGTTTTAGGATATGTTTAATGTACCTTTGTAGAATGTTTCGTAGGTAGTAATTGCGTCAATTAACTGATGTATATTTTGTAGTAGAATTTTCTGTCGCACCAAGAATACTTGATAATTAATATTGATGGTTGATCATTATTTATATTTTCGCTTCAATTTATTTGGTGTATGGAACTGCATCGATAGTTATGAACTTTTTATGTGGATCATGTGTCGTTGTTATATATGTCCATGCGTTGTCTTTATGTCATTATTGGTTTCGATGATGTGTCACTTGAAATGCTATGAAATTGTGCGATGATTCTATTATCCTATTGAAAAAAAGAAGAAGATAATTTTACCCTTTTTACCTCATTGTACATTGTCGTCAAGGAGGGGCGTTACATATGGTATCAGAGTCGGTTCGGCCCGTGACTTGGGATCACTACGTCTTTCGTTGATTATATATTTAATTATGATGATGCTAATTAAATTGATTATATTCGTGTAGGTAATCATGGTTAGAGGATGCCATGGAGGGAGATGACGGGGTGTTAGGGGAAGAGGCATGACACCCCCAGTAGCATCCACGCCTAAGGGTTCTAACCCCGAGGGAGATGAATAGGTTTTCGGGCAGGAACAAATAGCAGTGGGTGATGTGGTTGGGATGATGAGGTCCTTTCAGAGGATGTCTAAGGCACTAATCAGTCATTTGGATAAATATGAGGCCAGGGCATCGACACCCCCTGAGGGTCCACCGCGTGCTCCAGTCGGTACTAGTAGCATTCACTGAGAACTCACGAAGGTCAAGTTTCCCAAGTTCTTTGGTGCCTCGGATGACGCAGCCGCTGAGGCATGGTTGGAGAATATATAGATGTGCTTTGCACTTCGCAAATGTACCTCCAACATGAAGGTCTCCCTGGCGGTCTTTCAACAGAAGGGGAGTGCTCTTCTATGGTGGAAGACACTCCTGCCACAATTGAACATGGTCGTCAAAGAAGTGTCATGGGAAATGTTTGAGGAACAGTTCCAAGAGAGGTATCTGTCTGAGGAATTCATTGAGTGTCAGCTCAATGAGTTCAACTCCTTGAGACAGGGCGATCGTACAGTGACCGAGTATGAGGCTCGTTTTATGGAGTTGTTTCAGTATGCTCCGCACCTGAATATAGAGAAACTTAAGGTCAACAAGTTCATGTTTCGATTTAATGTTAAAATTCGTGAAAGGTTAGGATTATGATGCCTAAAACCTTGCATGATGTTGTCCAAAAGGCCCTCATAGCAGAAGATGAGCTTATCAATGGGGGTCAGAGTAGGACTCCAGTGAGACTGCAGGGTAGGTGTCATTTGGTGTGCAATAACCTTGGACACCAGCTAGACATTCACCAGGATATCATGGTTTCCAGAGAGGATCCACTTTCACTACACCTTGACGACCAATGCCTTAGCAATGGACTCCTTACCGAGAACCACAACACCAACAACAACGCTGACCACAAAAATAATAGTTTAGGCCTATTCAACACAATATACCAGGGTTCTAGGCCGATGGGTAGTCATCTTTTGCTTTGGGTACTAGGAGTACTGGAACAAAGAAGGGGCTTTGGACTTGTGGGGAGTCACATTACTAGCGTGACTTCCCAGTGGAGAGGACCAGAGCATCCAGATCATCCGTACCCACTACCATGGGAGATTTGGGCAAGGCCCATCAGATTCATGCAGCGGTGAATAACCACCAGGTAGAGCACCAGTTGACTGTGATTGAGATGTCAGGTACCATCGCTGACCAGACTCTTAGTATTTTGATAGATCCAGGTGCTTTCATTTTTTGGGCAGCACTAAAAAGAATTAAGGTAAATGCAGTTGAACAGGATGAGTTTAGATTTGTAGAAATGGCTTTGGGAGCCTAACAGAAGGTTGGTTGGAAGATTATGGGATGCATCCTTAACCTGGGAGAGTTTTTCACTAGGGCCAACCTGTACGTCATGATCGATATGGACTGGTTGGAATCGCATGACGTGATACTCGACTATAAGACAAAACGATTGAGCTTGATTGATGACAAGGGACAAAGACGAATGATTACAGGTAGGAACCAGGGAGTCTCCCCGAGGTTCATCTCTTCCTTGCAGCTATGGAAGAGCATGCGCAAGGTATGTAAGCTTTATGTGATCCTTGCGTTAAAAAAAAAGAGAGTAGCGGAAGGTCTAGAATACCTTCTGGTGGTGCAAGAGTTTGCAGACATCTTGCTTGAGAAGTTACCTGGGATGTTGCCTGAGAGGTAATTGGAAATTACCATAGACCTAAAAATAAGGGGTGAACCGATAGAAAGAACGCCTTATCGGATGTAGACTCCAGAGTTACAATAGTTGAAAATGAAACTGAAGGATTTGTTGGACCTAGGACTTATATGCCCAAGTGTGTCACCATAGAGTGCATATGTTATCTTCATACAGAAGAAGAATGGGTCATGGAGACTCTGCATTTACTATTGTCAATTGAACAAGGCAATGATCAAGAATCGATATCTGTTTCCAAGGATGGATGATTTGTTTGATCAGATGAAAGGTGTGAGGGTGTTTGCAAAGATCGACTTGAGATCAGGGTATCACCAGTTATAGATCAAGGAGGATGACATCCCTAAGACCGCCTTTAAGACAAGGTTTGGACATTATGAGTTTATTTTTCTACCGTTTGGACTGACAGATGCCCCAGGGGTATTTATGAGTTTGATGAACGAGGTGTTTCACGAATACTTGGACAAGTTCATCCAAGTGTTCATTGACGATATTTTGATTTACTCTCAGATGATGGAGGAGCATGCCGAGCACTTGCGCATGGTACTACAATGTCTACAAGAGAACAAATTGTATGGGAAATTGTCTAAATGCTCATTTTATCAATTGAAGATTCACTACTTAGGGAATTTCATCTCCGACGAAGGTATCATCGTGGATCCATAAAAGGTTGAGGCTATTATGGAATGGCATGTGCTGAAAAATGTCCCTGAAGTGCGTAGCTTCATGGGTTTAGCAGGATACTATCGACGGTTCATCGAGGGTTTTTTAGAAGATAGAAAATCTGATCACGGAATTGTAGAAGAAGAACAAGAAGTTTGCTTGGAACAAGAGATGCACGGAATAATTTCAGAGGCTCAAGGAGATGTTGAAAACAACACCGATACTAAATGTCCCTAACATGGACACTAAATTCTTAGTATGCACTGAAACATCCAAGGAAGGCTTATGTGGAGTCTTGATGCAAGACGGTCAAGTGATCACTTAAATCTCATGAAAGTTGAGAAGGCATGAGGAGAACTATGCGAAGCACAATTTCGAGTTGTTAGCCATTGTTTATGCATTGAGAGTTTGGAGATGCTACCTTATTGGATGGAAATTTGAACTAAAAATAGACCATTGTGGACTACAACACATCTTTATGCAAAGTGACTTGAACGCTTGACAACGATGTTGGTTGGAATCGCTTAGCGAGTATGATTTTGAGATTACTTACATAAAAGGAACAATGAACAGAGTGGTGGATGTGTTGAATCAAAGACCGTGCATCTTTTCAGTGATGCCTCTTCAGATGAATCTATGTGAAAATATTATAACTTTATAGCACGACGATGGTTGATACAAAGAGGTTAAGGATTTTATCGGACAAAACACAACGATGGTACAAAAATTTGAAGGATTTACTATGGATAACGACAGATTATTGAGATTTAAAATTTGAATTTACAAACCTCACAATGGCGAGTTGAGGAGTTTGATCCTAAACGAGGCTCAGAGAGCAATGCGCATGGCTCACCTAGGAGTCACAAAGATGAGGGCAGACCTTAAACCCTTATTCTTCTGGAAATGAATGAAGGAATACATAGTCAACTACATGGCTAGATGTATAGAATGTCAGTAGGTGAATGTTGAACATAGACATCCGACAAGATTACTACAGTCACATGCTATTCCGGAATCGAAATGGGAGGTCATTTCGATGGATTTTGATTGTTGGATTGATCCAGATTATTTTCGGCACGAAATGAGAGCGGAGATATAATAAAGAATATGCACAGAGATATCGCGTATATCCAGTAATATAACAGAAATATATCAAAGATGCAACCATAAACAAAGAGATACAGTAATACACGATTTCTATTAATGAAAGAAATGTACAGAGACT
>ML787741.1:232829-287276 GCA_009831015.1 Picea engelmannii | reverse complement strand
TATCTCGAAAAAACTTCATTTAGGCCCTCAAAATGGCCCCGGAAGTGAAAACCTGCTAAAAATAGTAAATTGCCAAAATGGCCAGAAAAATGTTTTGAGCCATTTGGAAAAGGTGGGTGGCCCCCGATATCCACCTGGATCATGGATTTCCATTGACGACAATGAGACACAAATTGATTTTTGTGGTAGTCGACACTCTGACGAAGAGTGCTCATTTTATTCCTGTGCATACGACATATCAGGCACCTGACATAAAGAACACCTAGAATAGGAGAAAAATCACCTTCACAAATTCTTCAAGAGAATAGGTTTCAAAGATAAAGAGATTAAGAATGCAATAAGGAAATCCCTAGAAAGATAAAAATAATAGACCACAACAAATAAACAACCAAACATCAAGCCCCACTGCCTACCTCCCTTACACCCAAGGAGTCACTGATAAAATTGCAAAAATCCTGAACAAGAAAGAGATTAAGACCTCATTCTGACCATTTGATACCATCAAAAAGAAAATGAGATCAGTAAAAGACAAACTTGACCAACATAATTGCAAAGGAGTATACAAAAAAAAATGTTCATGTGGCAAATGCTACATTGGAGAAGCATGTCATTCTTTTAACACCAAGATTGAAGATCATGGTGCTAACATTAAGAATGAATGAACTCGCACCTTGGTATTATCCGAACACTCTCTCACAACAAAGAATCATGTACGCTTAGAAGACACCAAAATATTAGCAAAAGAAGACCACTTCCTTAAATGACGAATCAGGGAAGCAATGAAAATCATCAAGAATCCCAATAACCTAAATAGAGACAATGGTCTCAAGATTAGTGATAGTTGGATCCCGCTCATTCGGGAAATAAGATAGTATTATCTTGATCCCCAGGACTCAAGAACTTGCACCAATACTCGGTTCTAACCTATTTTCTCCACCAAACTTTTAAAATTAAAAAATAATCTAACTTAATAACTAAACCTAACATAATTATTATTAAAATTTTATTAAATCCTAGGGTTTTACATAGCCAACATTTAGGTTTCACATAAGGCGACATAGACTAACCTTGACCCCAAGATTTACTATCTTCTCCCCTAGACTATTAAAATTAAAAACTTAATAACTAAAGCTAACCTAATTAATACCAACAATAATCATTAAAAGTTTTATGATTTCTTACCTTAATCTGCTATAGAATTTGTTACCACTAATTTAAACCTAAAACTAGCATAAAACATTAATAATAATATTAATATTAATTGGATTATTAAATTAAATAAAAAAATTCCAGCTTACCTTCCTCTTTCCTCTTACCTCTCCTCATAACTTACCACTTAATATATTAATAAACAAAATTTCATTAAATGCTTATTATTAAATTTTTTATTAAATCCTATGGTTTCACATAATCGACTTTAAGTTTCCGCCGCTCCACTTTATTATGTATTAGGGTTCTTCTCTTGTAATTTTCCTCAAGATTTTATGTCCTGAAGATGGATCACGTTGTGGATATGAAACGTCGACAAGCAATTGAGAATACTGTGGTTCTTCTGATAATTTCTGAAAAACAAAAATCTCACCACAAAAATCTAAATTATCACTAGATTTTTCATTATTGAGATTGTGAGGCTGCATGGCGTGCCTAAGAGGATTATATCCTATAGAAGATTGGTGTTTACATGATGATTTTGGACTAGTTTCCAAGAGGCCTTGGGAATCCAACTTAACTTTATTATTGCGTAGCACCTGGAAACAAACGGGTAGACCTAGCAAACAAACCAGATGTTGGAGGATATGTTGTGTATGTACGTGATGGACCAACATAAGAATTGGGAGGAATTATTACCATTGGTAGAATTCACATATAACAATAGTTAGAAAATCACCATTAAGACGACGCCTTTCGAGTTTCTTTACGGGCAACAATGTCGACTGCATTTGAGTTGGGATCGACTTGAGGATAGGGTCCTGGTGTGACTTGAAGCGATACAAGAAATGGAATATCAAATGCAAATGATAAGACAAAGGATCAAAGAAGCGCACGATCGAAAGAATAGTTATGTCAATGCACATCTTGTTGATCACAGTTATTAAGTTTGCGATCGAGTCTTCTTGCGGGTGGAACCTCATAAGAGTTCGATCAAGTTTGGAAATGGTTATAAAGTGTATCCTAGGTTCATGGGACCTTTTGAGATTGTGGAAAGGAAGGGGTCTGTGCCCTATCGACTAGCCTTGCTTGATTCTTTGAGGCGTATGCACGATGTTTTTCATGTATCTGTTTTGAGACATTATATTAGTGATCCTACACATGTTATTGACATGAGTTCCTTGCAGGTATTTGACGAGGGTGCATTCACGATGGAGCCAATCTGAATCTTGGACCATCGCATTCGAAAACTATGGTGTCGAAGAATAGATCAGATCAAGTTCCAGTGGGACAACTATAGTCAGCACTCAACGACCTGGGAGGACGCATATGATATGCGTCAACAATTTCCATTTTTGTTTGATAGCTAAACCTATGATATTATGATGCACTTTATTTCAACACTTACAAACTATGAAAATTCGAGAAGAAGTTTAAAATAAGAGGGGTTGTATGTAACATCCCTCTCTTGCACGCACTGAGAGAAATTATTCTTTGAGGACACTTGCGTGCAAGTGATCTGGTTTATTATACTATTGGTTGTTTTGATTATGATTATGATATATTGTGGATTTGATGATATGTTATTTTGTTGTATTTACATAGACATGTGTTATTGAATGGGTTGTCTTGAGTGTGCAGGACTTTGGACATTGAGGATGTAGAGGCATCGATGAAACCCTTGGACTCCGGATTGAGTCAGAGAGTGGACCGTTAGGGTTTGAATGTTGTTGATATGACATATGCACATATGATTAGATGTTATGATGATTGATTATTATTGCTAACATGATTCATTGATGGATGCAGGCTAACGATAGCTTGCTGACCAGAATCACATTTGAAGTAGATGGGTCACGCATGACAACCAGAGACATTGAGGGAGAGGTGTGGCAACAACCCTACCACAACCTACTAGCACTCCTGTCGTGGCTCGAATTGTAGGTTAACAATTACCTAGTTCTAGAAGACCCACGATGTCGTGAGGGAAGACTGTGACAATCACTCACGATGATTATAAGGGCCACACAATAAGGCAAGGTCCTTATTCCTTTGAGGTCCTTATTCTCCCACAAGATCACCTGAGAGAGTATTGACTCCAGGGGTTTGACGTCTACCAAATTCAGTCAAGAGGCGAGTGGCACCCTTGGAGCACGTAGTCCGTCTTGAAGGGCATGCCACACAAATAAAAATGGAAAGAGGTGAGTGGCACCCTTCGATCACGTAGTGCATCTTGAAGGGCACGTCGTGTAAAGAAACAAAAAGAGGCGAGTGGTACCCTTGGAGCACGTAGTGCGTCTTGAAGAGCACATCGCAATTTTAATTGATAAGCTAATAAACCTAATTCCTAGAAAACTATGCCACCTTAGGACTTGGTCGGCCTTAAATTATATGATGGTATGAGTAAAGTTAATAACTAAAAGTTCCCTTAAAAAATTTCACCCAGCTTAGTGAAATTAAAACCTAGGTCTAAGTAGAACATGTGGATAAGGAAAAACTATATAAACATGTAATAAGAAGGGGGGGGAAGAAATTCAAACTTAATTATATAAGTATTTTTTTTTACATATATAATGGAGGATTAAATTTATTAAAAGGGTAAATGGTTGTTTTTATCTACACTTGCTAAATTTGATTTTTGGTTAAAAAGGAAAAAGGGGGAAACTTAAAAGAAAAAGAAACTTAAGGAAAAGGGAAAACTTAAAGAAAAAGTTGGATGTCTAACTTAGTAAGGAATCTAGCCTTTGAAACTTTCTATTTATGAACTCAACTAGGATTTAAGTAAGGCGTAAGTCATTTAAGAAGTGTAAGAGAATATTGGGACACCGAGGAGCATTTTTAGGAATTCTTTTAGGTGGGTTAGGGAAATAGGAATAATTAATTAATTAATTAATTTGATTTTTCCGGTGCAACTAGAGGATCAGATGACATGTGTACGGGGGAGGTTTTTCGAAATTAATTAAATAAAAAAGGAATTTAATGATAATTTGGGAAACTAATTACTTTAAAATTCTATAAAAAGGATGGTGGAGGGGGAGTATGGATCTCATCTAGTTGCATAATGTTACGCTGCTAAAATTTTATCTTGATTGAACTTTATCTTGTGGGCGTTGGGATACCCAGCTTGGGTGACGAGTAATAGCTTGACCTTGTGAGGGAGCTGGGTGCTAGTATTCTCTGGTATTGTGTGCGTGGCCCCTTTGCGGCTCAGGGGGCTTAGGGGGAAGAAGAGTACCCCTAACGTTGCCTGGGAGGTATCAGTGAGGTCACATCGGTTGGAAAGAAGGAGATGAATGGAGAACACATGATCTAGATGGATATCAGTGGACACCCACCTTTTCCAACTGGCTCAAAATAGTTTTCTGGCAATTTTGACAATTTACTATTATTATCAATTTTCACTTTCAGGGTCATTTTGAGGGCCTACAATGAAGGTTTTTCGAGATCATCCCAACTCACTGATATCCAAAGGCATCATTGAGGCCCCAAAATGAATCTCCTCGACGATACCTTTCCAATGGGCTATCATATGCCTAAAATGGAGATCGTATGCAAAAGTTACAACCCCGGGAAGTTAATGTACTAACTTATCCAAACGAGGCCCACAAGACTTTTGGTGCTTCACCTCCCAGGGTTAGGTTTTTGGATGTCAAGGGTTTTTGGAATTCCTATTTATTGTAAAAGGCCTCTAGAGACTCATTTCAATCATCTTCTTTCAAATGAGCGTAGCTGTCACATCTCTTCTCAGAGATACACCGCCACCATTCCAGCAAGCTTGTTTCCACTGCATTTTACAGTTTCATCTTATTTCATTATTGAATAGAGAACCAGTTTTACTGTATCTCTGTTATTTTTGTGTTAATAATCTATCAATAATCTGTATTCATTTCATTCTTCTCATAAAATCTGGATCAGTGGTATCAGAGCAGTCTGCTCCTTGTCGTCTTAATGCATGTCCCGAACGAGGTTAGAGTACAAAGAGTTGGGTCTTGAGCTTGTTTCTCTTGAGTAAAAAAGATCTCGTATGCCCAAGATACCTCTCATGGCAGGATAAAATAAATATGATAAGACATGATATCCTTTCAAACTTTTTATTGAGGAATCCCTCACATAACATAGGAACGAGATGTTGGATAGTTTCGCGCAAAGCCTTTGGCGACTACCAACAGGCGACGCATCTTCTTTGAGCGGAGGCACCACCCCCTTCAAGGTACAAATAAACTTCGATATTCCTATATTTGAAGGTCATATAGACACAAATGTTGTAGACAAGTGGTTGAATCTGCTAGAAGGGTATTTTTCTGTCCATAACTTCTTGAATAGAGAAAATATTACTTTTGCGCTCCTCAAAGTTGTCCCCCATGTCAAAGATTGGTGGGAAACGTTTTTTGAGAAAAAGGAAACAGAGGAACCCTCATTATTTACAGTCATAGCCACCTGGGATTCCTTCAGGGATGCTATTAAGGAACAATACTACCCTGTTGGAAGTTATGAAGACTTATATACCAAATGGACCACACTGCGACAATAAAGAGACCAAGCAGTGCCAGATTTCACAAATATCTTTCATACGTTGCACACTAAGATGGGTATCAAAGATTCAGAGCGACATCTAGTTCTCAAGTATCACGGTTCTCTGCATATATACATCCAGACCAAAATGGAATTTCTAGACATCTCATCCTTGGGCGCGACCTATTGATATGTCGTCAAAATCGAGTAGAAGCTCAAACAAAAGACAGGACAATTTGGGCCTGGGAACCCCTCACAACAAAAGACAGGAAAGGGAAGCCCCAACCCACAGAACAAAGGAAAAATAAAATATGGGCAGTATCAGGACAACCAGTCCAAGCCGGAAACAAAGAAGGACATGGGAAAGACAAAGAAAGATACAAGGAAGTCGTGCGACTTCCATAAGAGCCCTTGGCATAACATTGTTGATTGTTGCTCAAAGAAGTCGTTGGTGGCCGAAGAGAAATCCTTTGAATTAGATGTGGGTTCTTACTTTGAGCCAGAAATAGAAAGGGGAAGACAAATCATTGACGTAGAACCTAGTGCCATCGTTTCTACCACCAAGCTCCAGCCTGGTGAACCAGACGAGCTAGAAGAAGGAGAGCGCCTCTCCCATTAAAAAATGTGGGTAAAAGGCACCCCGCTGCACTTCATCATTGATAGCAGTATCTAGAAGAACCTCATCTCTACAGAGATCATCAAGCGGCTGGCCCTACCCACAATGCGTCACCCACAACCCTACAACATTGGATGGCTTCGCCAAGGAAGCAATATCCACATTAGCCAACAGTGTCGACTGTCATACGACATCAAGCCCTTCAAAGACGAGGTATTGTGTGATGTTTCTCCTCTCAAAGTTTGTGATGTTCTTTTGGACCAACCTTATTTATGGAAAATTCATGCTATATATGAGTTTAGGTCTCGTAGTGTTATTATTAATTTGAACAGGAAATTGTACAGAATACCCGAGGCAGTCCCACCTAGTGTTATTTCCTTGATCTCTACTAAGCAATGTAGGAAGGTCGTATCTCAGATGGGGAAGTTTGTATTCTTCGTGATTCTCTCTCAGAATAAGACAAAGATCATAGACACATCCACGGTCTCTGTAACCGACCTCTCCACATAGCAGAAGAAAGTAGATAAGGTCATGGAAGAAAACTGGGATATATTCTCCTCACCTACCAGGGTACCTCTGCACTTCTAGGTCAAGCACCCCATTGATCTGACCCCCGGTGCACCACTGCCCAATGGGCCAGTCTATCGTTGCTCTCTTTTAGAGAATGAGGAGATCAAGTGTCAAATCCAAGAACTTCTCTACAAGGGGCACATTTGTCCCTTCTCATCGCGGGAGTCCAATCGTGTTGGTATAGAAGAAATATGGAACCTAGCGACTCTGCATTGATTACTAGGCTCTGAATAAAATCACAGTCAGAAACTGGTACCCGATTCCTCGAATCGACGACCTCCTTGATCAACTTACGGGGGATAAATACTTTAGTAAGATTGATCTGAAGTCTAGATATCACCGGGTCCCAATAGAACAAACATATGTATGGAAGACCGCCTTCAAGTCAAAGGAAGGCCTTTTTGAATGGTTAGTCATGCCCTTTGGTTTGACAAATGCTCCAGCCACTTTCATGAGGATGATGGAAGATATCCTGTGACCATTCACCAATAATTTTGTAGTGGTGTATCTGTATGACATTCTCATTTACAACAAGACTTGATCTGAACACTTGCAGCATATTCAACAGGTTCTTCACACCCTGCGGTAGCACAAGATATACGCCAACTTGGAAAAATGATCCTTCGGCATGGACATGGTCCATTACTTTGGATACATCATTGATCATCCTAGTGTACATGTGGATCCAACCAAGATCCAAGTCATCTGTGACTGGCTAGCTCCAACCACATTCACTGAGCTTCGTAGCTTCTTGGGCCTTACCAATTTCTACCACAGGTTTGTGTTGGGATTCTCCCATATTGCATGGACCCTCATCCAAATCACTAGGGGTGGTGGTAAGGAAAAATTTGTGTGGGGCCGGTCCCAACAACAAGAATTTGATGATTTAAAGCAGTGCTTGTGCACATCCCCAATAATTTCACTACCAGACTTGCATCATCCCTTTGAGATCGAGACATATGATTTAAACTATGTTGTGGGCATCATTCCCACTCAACATGGCCACCCCGTGGCCTATAATAGTGAGACACTATCTAATGTTGTCCATAAGTACCCTACTTATGACAAATAAATGCACTCCATTGTGCAAGCCTTCCGCCAGTAGAGACATTACATTCTTGGGAAGGAGACAGTGATCCACACTGATCATAAGCCACTACAGTTTATGCAGACAGAAGGAAAATTGCAGAATGACCACCATCAAAAGTGGTCCACATACTTGCAGTAGTTCCACCTCAACATCAAGTATAAAACAAGAAGCACCAATCGTGTCGTTTATTGCCTCAGCATACCATCAGTCACGACACTCACCTCGGTGCTAGACTCTTGTGGCCATGAGACCTATGGATGGCCCCAACTCTATGAGATAGACCTAGACTTTGCCACCACGTACTAAATGTTGGGTGCAAACATAGTTGTCAATAATGTTTATCTTCAGGATGGGTTTTTGTGTCTTCTAGGCCATATCATTGTTCCATCAAGCGAGCAAGCGAAGTTGATCTGGGAAGCCCACTACAGTCAGGTGGCATGACACTTTAGCGTTGAAAATATAGTGGCGATGCTATGGAAACATTTCTACTGGCCAAAACTCCAATAGGAGGTCAACAAGTATATCAGGTCCTGCACTGCCCGCACTATTTCCAAACCAACCACTAAGAAACAAGTCTTGTACACCCCTCTTCCTAATCCTAACAGGCTATTGGAATCCATCTCAATGGACTACATGTTGGTCCTCTCGTCCACCGAGCAGGGAAATGACTGTGTTTTTATGGTTGTTGACTTCTTTTCTAAGATGGTGATTCTGGTTGCCAGCAAGAAGAGAATCATAGTAGAGGCCACTACCAAGATCTTCTTTGAACGGGTTTGGGTACATTTTGGAATCCCACAAATGATTGTCTCATATAGGGATAGTCGATTTCTCAGCACATTCTATTCAAGCCTCTGGTCACTGTTGGACACCAAGCTAACCAAATCCACAGCCTTCCACCCCTAGAAAGATGGCCAAAACAAGGTCGTAAATAGAATGGTTGTGCATATCCTTCACATGTATAATTCAAATAACCCTCCCACATGGGATGAGATCCTTACCTATGTCCAACATAGCTACAACTAATCCCTACATAGCTCAATCGGCCACAACCCCTTTTAGGTGGGGTTGGGATTCCAACCATTGGGTCCCATAGATGTTTCACTTCCCATTGCAGTCACCTCGATCGACTAATCTCTTGTTCCAATTGAAGTTGAAAAAGACATATGGTTCATTGAGCGGATCCAACACATCAGTCAACATGTTCATTATATCCTACAACAACGCCATGATCAACATCGGGTGCCAAATAAATTTTAGGTGGGAGACAAAGTTTGGTTGCACTTGCAGAAAGAATGCCTTACAGGACCCCATCGAAAGATTTTCCCACTCTGTTATGGGTCGTACACCATCACCAAGGTTGTGGGGTATAATTATTTTGAGCTCAACATTCTTTCTTTCCTTGGCCTACACCCAATGTTCAACGTGGATCTCCTTCGCCCTTATTTCCCACCATTATTGAACACCTCAAACGTAGCAGAACAACTGACACCAATAGAGATCAACCCCGGATTCATCCAACATGAATCCAATGATAATATTGTGGACACACAGATCAAGGGAACTTGACAGCAAAGGATCCATCTTTATTGAGTCGTCAAAGTAGGGCAGCTCCTACACCAAGGCAAGTGGCTCACCTGGGGCCAAATTCAACAGAAATTTCCTCATCTGATGGGGGAACTCAACGAAATGGAGACCATTGATTCATAATTAGGGAGGATTGATCCATATGGATATCGGTGACCACCCACCTTTTCCAACTGGCTCAAAACAGTTTTCTGACAATTTTGGCAATTTACTATTTTTAGCAGTTTTCACTTCTGGGGCCATTTTGAGGGCCTAAATGAATATTTTTCAGGATCGTACCACCTCAATGATATCCAAATGCATCAATAAGTCCCAAAAATTAATCTCCTCTATTATACCTTTCCAAAGGGCTATCATATGCCTAAAACGAAGATCGTATGCAAAAGTTACGACCCCGGGAAGTTAATGTACTAACTTACCCAAACGGGGCCCACATGACTTTTGGCGCTTCACCTCCTAGGGTTCGTTTTTTGGATGTCTAGGGTTTTTTGAATTATTGTTTATTGTAAAAGGCCTTCAAAGCCTCATTTTAATCATATTCTTGCGAATGAGCGCAACCATCACATCTCTTCTCAGAGATAAGCCGCCACCATTCCAACAAGCTTGTTTCTGCTGCATTTTATAGTTCCAACTTATTTCATTATTGAATAGAAAACCAGTTTTACTGTATCTCTATTATTTTTGTGTTAAGAATCTATCAATAATTTGTATTCATTTATCTCTTCTCATAAAATCTGGATCAACACATGGGACAATGACCTCAGAGCATTCGAATTTGGCTAAGGTACGCCTGTTAAAGTTGTTACTTGCAATGAAATTTTATTTACACTTGTTTAGTTTACTGGACTCATATGAAGATTTAATTGCCATGAGATTTCCTTGGCCATGTATTTCTATGGTATTTGTAATTCCCTTTTTGCTTGATTCATTCAGTCATAACCCCTTGCTATCCAAAGTATGCTTTATTTTTGAGTTACTGTCTAATTGCGCATGGCCAGAATGAGGCCCAGACTCAAACCTTGCATGCACCTTTGTATCTCCTGCCTACTTTTTCTTTATTCCTTGATTGCGCTTTTATTTCATTATTTTCTTCTCCACAGAGAATACCTGGATGCATATTTGTGTTTATCCTCTATTCTGTGATCCTTTAAGTTAATAGTTTGTGCCTGAGTAGTCGGCTAGGAGCCGAATCGATTGTCTTTCACTCCGGTGTTAAAGATTTAGATTCAAATGACCTACTTTTCTGTGCATGCATAATAAGTGTAAGGTCATTCCTCTGCCAATCATTTAATTGCTCTGAGTTCCTATGCATTTTCCCTTGACATGTAATCTCCACACCCTCTCTTTTACTTGAGTTTTCACTATGCATTTACACCTTTTATTAACCCTCACTTTACCCAACATTTCCACTTCATTGCTCTACGTTTCTAGATCTCTGACAACTGCATGATGATTGTGTGGGTAATACTTGGATTGTGCAATGCTAATGCACTATCATTGTTAGTCAGGAACTTTATTGTTATTTACACAACATTCTAGTTATGGTTTTTATTGTTCTTTAGTTATGGATTTTATTGTTATTTACACAACGATCTAATATGGTTTTTTATTGTCCTTATCTATGGATTTTATCGTCATTTACACAACGATTTTATTATTTCCATTGCGATTCATTAGCATTTATTGGCATTTGATTGACTAACATTGAATAGTGATATTATTTTAGATAGCTATATCATTGTTTAAACAATGTTTTATTCATAGACAATAATATTATGGTAGACAATGATATCATTATTAAAACAACGATTTCTTTTAATAGATAGTAATATTATTGTAGACTTCAATATCATTGCTAAACTTCAATTTATTAATAGACAACAACATTATTGTAGACATCGATATCATTGTTAAAACTGTGATTTTACCACTACGTTTTCCCTTGTAGAATGATCTCATATCTTTGCGTTTTTCCTTTTGAATGATCTCTAAATCTCTGCGTTTTTCCTTTCAATGATCTCTAAGTCTCTATGTTTTCTTTTGTACGATCTCTAGTCTCTGATATTTCCTTTTAGAATGATCTCAGATCTTGGCATTTTTCCTTGTAGAATGATCTCAAATCTCTTTGTTTTTCATTTTGAAAGATCTCTTAATCTCTACGTTTTTCCTTTGAATGATCTCTAAATCTCTGCATTTTCTTTGTATGATCTCTGGTCTTTTCATTTTTATTTTTAGAATGATCTCTGATCTCGTTGTTTTTCCTTGTAGAATGATATCTAATATTTGCATTTTTCATTTTTAATGATCTATGAATCTCTGTGTTTTCTTTTGTATAATCTCTGAGCTCTGCGATTTTCTTTTATGATTAATCTCTGCATTTAGCGAATAGCATTCCGATTTCTACATTGGCCTGGCTAGTTGTGATTTTGGGGCACTTTTTCCCAGTGTTTTTCTCTCCTTAATTTAATGATTCACCTTCAGTTTACTATTTTTAACACATAGGTTGGATTCATGATGGTTGTCTCCTCTAATGTAGAATTATTATTTAATGTATTGATTAAATAATACCATTGTTCAGTTATCAATTCAATGGTTTTATTTTAGGATAAAGGGGATGCAAATGGATGACTGTAAAGTTTTATTTATAATTATTGATTCAATAGTATTACCATGGTTTATTATTGGTTATGATGGTTGACTATGATGGTTTTAGTTTTAGTTTATATAAATGTTTCTCATCATAGACCCCATATAAAAATGATATGGTGATTAGACAAAAGGGTCTTGAGTAATAGTTTATATTAATGAGTGGGAAATAAAATGGAGTTAAGTAGATCAATTTTTTTTATATTTATTTGTTGTCTTATCTTTAAAGTCTCAATGCTTTTAGTATAATAGAATGTTCATTGATTTAATAAGGTTATAATGATAAATCATAGCTTCATTGAAAATGGAATTATGACAATTGCCTCATGGTGTAATTGTCATTTTTAAACATTCATGATGTAATTTTGGAGTCATAGGCATAATAATGAAATGAGTTAATTGTCTATTCTATCCTCACAATGTAGGAAGTACTGAAGGATTGTCCATAGAATTAGGTGAATGGAATTAGGCGGCCTAAGTGTTATACAATTCTTTGCGAGTATGTTTAATTTGGAATATCCTTATGACAGATTTTTGTTTTAGCTAATTACTATTGTTGGAATGAATCGTAGACAAAAATTGCGTCAATCAACTGTTTTAGGATATGTGTAATGTGCCTTTGTAGAATGTTTCGTAGGTAGTAATTGCATCAACTAATTGATGCATGTTTTGTAGTATAATTTCCTGTCGCGCCAAGAATACTTGATAATTAATATTGATGGTTGATCATTATTTATATCTTCACTTCATTTTATTTGATGTATGGAACTGTGTCGATAATTATGAACTTTTTATGTGGATCTTGTGTCGTTGTTATTTATGTCCATGCATTGGCTTTGTTTCGTTATTGGTTTTGATGATGTGTCGCTTGAAATGTTATCAAATTGTGCGACGATTCTATTATCCTATTGCAAAAAAGAAGAAGCAGAGAATTTTACCCTTTTTACCTCATTGTTCATTGTTATCATGGAGGGGTGTTATAGTTTTCAAAGAAATCCCTATTCTAAATGCCTCAAGGTGGTTTTCATCATGGGGATTTTTATTCATTTTTTGAGATGGTCTTCATTTGTTTTGCACTAGAGGTAAGTATTTCCTTCTTTCTCCCCAGTTGTAGTATCTTCACGATATTCTTAGATCAATAACTTGTGCTACTAAAATAATCATTCTCTTTCTTTCAATTCTTAACCCTTTGGTTATTTAATTTTTCATCAAAATTCATGCAACTCTTTGGAACCATTTGTTAGTTAATTTGAGATAGTTGATCCTTTGGGATCTAGTAAAAAAACTAGCACATGTCTTGCAATACATGATGATATTATGGAAGAAGAGATATGCAATGAATTTCTTCTTCCAATAAACATAAAAATGATCACAAACAATTCATATGAAACATATTTGAAAAAGAGTAATGAAGTAGCTTTCATTTTAACATGTTGAAGAGTGGTAGTTATCCTAGACTACCCAATGATGTTTCGATGACAAATTTTTCATATGATATCATATTTGAGTGATTCAAAATACATTAGGAAGTAAATTTATAGGGAAATATTTATTAGAAATGGGTTTTGAAAATGTGTATTTTTGGTATGTTAAATCTGTTAAGAGACAACTTGCATGTTAGAGTTGTTTATAGTTTCCTTCTTGGACCAACAATTATGTTTTTGGGCATAGCTATTTAATTTGATGTTGTATTGATGCGATTCCAATGAGAGATTTATCCAGGAGGATCTCCACACAGGGAATTATTACTATGCACACCATGGAGAAGATCATTAAAATGTTGACTAATGATAGGTGACAAAGAATGATTAATTTTCATTTAAATTGTAAAAATGATTAATACATTAAATGAGTGTGATAAGCTCATGTATTATTCATTCAAATTGGAAAAATGTTTGATACTTGAAGTGAGTGGAAATTACTCATTTATTTTTCATTTAATTTGTAAAAAGAGAATTTAGTTTTGTGTGAGAATCCACCTCAAAAATTAGTTTCCTAGTTTCAAGGGGAGGTTAAGACTCTCATGATTTTGTTTGGGATTCTTCCTCATTATATCCCAAGTAGTTTCCTCATCTCAAGGGGAAGTTGAGAGTCTCATAGCTTGGTTGAGATGCTTTCACATTTTTGTCCTTTGAGTTGTTATTAGATCCTAAAATTGTGGATATTGTCTCCTTGAATTATGGAGCTAAGGAAACTATTTAAACTCCTTGTTGGGAGACATTTGGGGGAGCCCCTTTGAGGAGAAGAAACAAGAAATCATGCTTATATTTTGTAAGCCCCTTCATAGGGAGAGTTCATAAACTTCATTAGGATAATTCAGCCCTGCATTGGGAGAGCCTTTTAGACCCTTCATTGGGAAAAGATTGTAGCCCTTTCTGTAAAGGAGAATCAACCCTATTTGGGTGAAGCAATAACAAATGGTTCGTTGTTACAACGAGTCTAGAGACGTAGCTAGTACAATTGGTGAATTTTGTTAACACATGGATGTCAAATTATATGTGTGAGTTTTGATTGCATTATTACTTGATTAAGTAGAGATTTAATTACACATATGCACATAATTATGACAATTTTTCTCATGTTCACATGCAATTAATCGTCAATAAAAGTTCCTCATCGTAGACTGTTTGTAGAGAAATATCTCACATAAATTCCTGAATCAGAGATGAAATCATATTCATAGAAATAGTTCCAATAGAAACGATTTTTAAATATACTTTGAATTGATATGCATAATATTCTCACAAGTGACATGTTGAGCTACTAATGAGTATATTGTTGTAATGGACTTGAGCCTTATGCTGAAATCTTCAAGAATATGAGAAATAAAATTTACCCTTAGTAACATCCTTGGAATGAGTGGAAGTACTTGGTAGGTTTCCTAGGGATATGGATTTCATAGTTTAAAAAATGTAAAATATGCTAAGAAACAATCAACGTGCAAAATCATAACAATGCATATTTTTGGTCAAATAGTCATTGTTTCATGCATAACTTCTTCATACAATGTTTAAATGAAGTGATTTTAATTGAATTAGAAACTATAGTAAAAGGGTTATACTCCATATAAATAATTTTTAAAATTCTCTTAATTCCCCCCCCTCAAAATATTATTCTTCTTACTGTATTTGTTGCAAATTTGGCCTAATTTTTTCAAAAAAATTTCAAAGTGTGGTTCATGACAACCTAAAGATCTCCATGGATTCATCATATTAGTATGGTAGAATAGGTTGTCTATTTTTTATTTGGATTGATGCATAATGGAAAACAAATTTCATGTATTATATTTCAAGGGGGTTGAATGATAATTCATTGATTTACCAAAAAATCATAAAAATATCGAGGAGATTTAAGGATATACCTATAGGTAATTGATGAGATTAGTGTGACCTCCTTTGCATATGATTTTTTTTTCGCATATCCTCTCCCCCAGTAGTGTTGGTGAGGTTTCCTCCTTTTCTTTTGGATTATTTACTACTCATCCTACATAAATTTTGAAAAATTGCATGCAATCGATTTCTAGATTATTGATGCATGAATATAAAAATTACAAAATCTATGCAAAAACATGTTCAAGGTTGTATGTCAACTTCAACCATGACTAATACTACAATCTATAATCCTAATTTAGGAAATTTCATCCCATTATAGTTTCAAAAAATCCCTAGAAATGGTGCAAAAAGTGATGGGCATGTTACATATACATGAGGTACCCTACATTTTTCAATTGGCTACAACATTGTAATCCCAAGGACGAAAGTTAAAGCCATGTAAACCATAGTGGATTATGATGTATTATGGACTCCCACACTTGGTCTGACCATGATCAGTCTCCTTAGTCACCATTTCAATGTATTTCGTCTTGTAATGGATTGGAGGCATTAAAGTGGATTTATTGTATACACATGAGTTGTGTGGATCCATGAGTCTTATGTAGGGGTGATTGTAGTTTGTGGGGCCTAGTACCATCCATTTCATGCACACCAATGTCTTCCCACATGATTAGTTCATATTGATTCTATATGAACCTCTTGGCCATGATGAATTATCATTCGTAGTTCATAACATAACAATCTCACAAAGTGATCATCATCATGGATGTCAAGGTAGTTCACGGACCCCCATGCATTGGGTCCCTAGAGGAAAAAATATACAACATGGACTCAAAATGATCGTAAAAGTTTTACAAGTAAAACCCATATTTCACTTTTTGAATTGATGAAGTATTAAGGAAGAAATATCCTCTCAAAGGAAATTTGCCCCTCTCTTCTAAATGGGACATTGAGCACATTTTCCAAGTCAAATGGTCAAATAAAGTGAACTTTGTGGTCTACTAGCCATTGGAGGAATTTTAGAAAGTCAATGATGCACTCTCTCTAAGAAAAAATGATTATTTGAGCCACTAAAATCCAAATCATCCCCAAGGGTCAAATCGTACCTCTCTTCACATGGATTGAATGGTAAAACTAGCTGTTGGTTAAGGATGGACAAAATGTGGACAAAAATATATTTGTTTTTCTCTTCTTCCAAGGGGAAATTGTCCCTAAGAGGGAACATTGGCCATTTCCAAGGTCAACATTCAACTCCTCAACCAAATCAGACCCTCTCTGAGACCACACAATTTATTCTTGGTGGATCGAGCTTGTCTTTGGGGACATTTTCAATTGTCAACAATTCTAAGATGGAGTTTATTCCTTTTTCTCATGGAGCTATGCAATAAAAAATTATTATTCTATGGGTTTCACCTCTAATCAATTGTGGATGAGAAAATGAAGACAATATTATTTTGTGGGGGAGGTAGAAACTAGTAGTTAAATATATTTCTATATAAGGCTAGCTCCTCCTCTCATTTTTGGTGGTTGGAAACTTTGTGAGATCATAATGCAATAAATTTGAACTCAAATTGCTTGTGTCATTATCGATTGTCTACTGTAATGCTTGTTTTTCTTGGCCAAGGATATTTTTAATTGTGATTTAACAATGGTTTTTCTCAAGATAATTGTGAGAGTTAATTAATAAATCCATTGAGGGGATTTTTCACGTGGAGGAAAGGAAATATTCGCCTCATCTCTTCATTTTCCTTGTGGGTGCCTAGTGAAATTAACCCAAGTTGTTGGACCAACTTCTTTGGAAGTAGCTTCAGTTGGTTATCACTTTGACCCAAGTTGATTGATTGGCTCAGAGACCATTTGTCAAGGATCTTTCCTAGAAAATCCAAATAGCAACCTATCTTTGTCAAATTTCTAGTACTTAGGGAGATAGTCGTTCGACTCCAAACTCAATCAACTAGAAATCCATCCAAGGCTGATCTTGAACTCACGAGGTAAAAGAGACATGTAAAAGGTAAAAGAGGTAACATTTTCTATCAATTTATTCAACCAATTATTTCCAAAGTTTTAATTATTCATTTTATTCTAAAAAATACAAAAAAAATCATACCCTAGCGTAGTTCTTCAATTTCATATCTTATAAGCTAGTCGATCTTGGGGATTTTTCTATTTGGGAATTTCCCTACCCCAAGATAAATTTACCCTTGAGTTCTTGGGCCTTATTGAACTTAAATCACAATGGTTTCTTGAAGAATAATGTGTAGATATTCTCTATTACAACGAAGAATACATTGAGATCTACACTTATCTTTACACAAGAATGGGGCACTATTCTAAGTATTTACCTCCCAAACCCTTCTGTAACTTTCCATATTTTATTCACAAGTTATGTATCTTATTTTTCCAGTTAATGTTGAAGAAAAATACATCCTAGAAAGTAATTGTTTTGGTTGTACCATATTTTGGGTTTTGACCCTAGGGGGATTTGAACCCCAATTCTATAGAGGTAATTTCCAGCCATCTGGAAACTATTTTTTTTGCATATCTGAATGCTATGGGGAATATTATTTACTTATTCCTTGCTTCCCTATCATTTCCACACATATATCTATTGATCTAGTGTGATTATACACTTGTGGGGGGGCTTAAAAGATCAATTTCCTTGTTGGTTTTTGCATTTTTTTTCTCTATTTTGCAGGTCTGATATAACATGGAAAGAAGGAAACATCTCATTTACATCCACTCTTATATCCAAGGTACAAATAGTACAAATCATTCGTAAAGTGGTAAGAGTATTTAACACTTCCTTGTGCATTATCTTAGCTAATATTTTGGAAGATTGGGGTAATTTAGCTTGTTGTTTTGCTGATTCATTGTCTGCATTATCTATTAGTCCAACAATTGAAATAAATAATTAACTTCTACCTTCACCTAACATTTTTTGTTTAGTCACTAGTCCCAAGTATTGAAACACACACTAACACTGAGAGGGGGGGGGAGGGTGAATCAGTGTCTGAAACATTTGGCTACTTTTCACACTTTCATAGATGAACTAATCTAACTAAATAAGATATATCCAGTTCAATTAATTATTCATAAACATGTAGAACAAAAACTGTATGAAGTAGATAAAATATAATTCTTTTATTTATTTAACTTGAATGAATACAAATAAAATCAATCCTTTAATATCTTCAACTTCAACTGAATATGAGAGATCCAACTCTTTGATACAAGACCCAACTTATAGTTCTCAGATCCAACTGATAAATGATGAATCCAACCCTCATAACAAGACCCAACTTGTTGATCTTAGATTCAATTGAGATGTGAGGAATCCAATCCCCATGACAAGACTCAGCTTGCAAACATGCACCAGCCTAATAGAATGAACTTTCATTCAATTCTATATATATATATATATATATATATATATATATCCTCCAAGACAACTTATTTCCTTCATAGTCCTTTACTTATATAGTCCTCCAAATGGTGTAATTTTCAATCAATGTGTCTTTTGATAATGAAACATTACACCCCTTCATTTAATTAACACAAATGATAACTTTTATTAATTTATTTTCGTACACCAAATTAGGCAGTTATTTTTGTATGAATATTTTGGAGAGATGGAAATGAACTTTAAAGTTCTACGAAATGGGTTTTGTGCAGAATATGCCTAATTAGTCAACATGTAGGTTGTTTCCCCATAAAATCTTCATGATGGCTATTACAATCAGTTCTTTGAAGGAAACTTGCCCAGATTTTCCTTCCGTCGTTGGATACCAAATCAACTTCAATACATATTACCTTTTTGTGAATGTCTAAATCGACCTCCACAAATATCCTTTGTTAGTGATTATTTAAACTCAACTTGTAAACATTTTACTTGATGGTTATATTAAAATTGATTCCCTCTCAGCTGTTAGTTACTACAGATTTGACTTGGTCTCACCCTTTTTCGTATTTGCTTCCTCATTCGACCGACAAACATATTTTTGGTCGACTCAACTAGAAGTAATTTCAACTTGAGTATTTCAATTATAGTCAACCCAACTTTCTTCAGCCTCAAACCGACTTGTATTTACCGATTTAAGTTTTCTTCGACTTCAACCTTTAGGTTACTTCTTTCTTGGACCGACTCGACTTGGAAGAAAACTGACTTCAGAAATTCGACTTTGGTCGTCTTGACTTACTTTGGATGACTTGTATTTCCTGACTCAATTTTCCTTCAACTTTGACCTTCAAGGTAATTTACTTCACTTCTACTCAAACTGAATCGACTTAGAAGAAAAATCGACTTGAGTAATTTGAATTTGGTCATCCCAACTTGTATTTCCCTACTCAAATTTTCTTCTAATTTGACGTTCCATCGGTCAACTTGTCTTCGACTCTTGTAGTCGATTGACTTGTTTTCTCCAACTTCCGTCAATCTACAACCTTGCAGTTAGTCGACTTGTCTTTGACTCGCCTTGTAGTCAATCAAATTTTCTTCTCCAACTTCCATCAATCTGCAGGATTGCAGTCGGTTGATTTGTCTTCGACTCGTCTTGGAGTCGATCAACTTCCATATAGTCGACCTTATTGTTGTTTGGATTTAATTAACTTGTGACTCTATGGTTTCAATGCTTCCTCACCAAACATCCACCTTTGACATTATGTCTCATCTCCGGACTCTTCTTCAATTCATATTTTCTGAATCATGTTTAATAAACCATGCCTTATTAACTTATTTGTTTGTGATTTGTATGAATCCATATTGGATTATCCATTTACCCTTTTTATCTGGACAATTTCTTCTTTTGTGCATGGATGTTAATGACACAATCTCAACCTTATACAATATAGGATTAGTGTATCAAGCTCATACAATATATTAGTCAATATGATCCTTCTACTGATATTCAAGTCACCTTCATAACATTATGTCCAATATTGACAATGCTTCTCAAGCCAATCAATCAATGATACTTCATCTATCTATCAAGGTTGACGTCAATGACAACCAAATTGCCAACAATCTCCCCCTTTGTTATTGATGGCAACCTAGTAAAACAATCTTACTCCCCTTGTGAATGTATTTTGTATTTTTGAGTTCTTTGAGATGACTTTGTTTTACTCTTTTTCTGTCCCCCTTTGACAACAATGACAAAGGGAATTTTTATCTTCTCCCCCTAAGATGGCGCTCCCCTTGAGGTGATGATTTTATCATATTCATTTGATTATGTAGTAACCAACTTCAACTTCTACCTCTTTAGAAACAAGTTTAAATTGGTCATATTATCTTCTGATGTATTTTTGCTTCAAATACTTTGAGACATGAAACTTTTAAGCTCTAGTCCTCTTCTAACTAGGATGCTTCAATGATACACTACATATCATTTAATCATTTTTTTTTAAAGAGTGTGCCAAGATTTATACAAATGTTTCTCAAGAACTACCTTCACTTTCTTCCATACTGCTCCTAATTTCTTCATGATGCTATTCATATGAGTAGTTGGTTCATCAATGGATTATGATGCAACATAGCCAATCATCTCACTATAAGCTTCTAAGGATTATAGGAAACAAGACTTAATCTCACCTATTGTCCTTCAAATGTTTCCTTTGTAAGGTTTCTTCTATGTTTTAATTATCATAATATCATCATCAAGGACAACCTTAATTGTTTCCTGAATCCTTCTTCCTTCCTTCAATTCATCATTTTTTGTTTATGGGGAATTTAGTATCTCATAAGTTTGAAAACTTTCAAAATCTTGTTTGCTCAATTCTACTATTTGGTCATCATCATCATTATTTTGTACAACAAAATGTTCTTCATTTTCTTCTTTGAAATTTTTTGTTTGTATTTTTCTTTCATTGACTAATGGACTCTTGATTTTCTGGATATTAACAAGATCTATAGTTGTGTCATATTCCTCTTTAGGAACTTTTTGAAGTTGATCAACTTTATATCCAAAATTCTTATTTTCACTTTTATTATTAGAACTTTCACCCATCATTCCTTTATTATCAACCTCGTCAATTTTAGGTGTAATATATTCATTCTCTTGGAGCTTTGTCTTTTATGAAAATTTGTAGCTTTGTTTTGATCTCTTTCTCCAAATCTTTCCATGAGGCACTCTGTTTGTTGGACCTTTCCTTTCTAAATTTGTCTTTTGAGATTTGTCCTTTCCTCTTTTCCTCCAAACTTCATTAGCTTTCCTTTCTTAATTGTATGGATTATTCTTCATGGGTAGTCTTCCTGATTTTCTACAATTTTGGAATTTGTGTTCAAACTTACCACAATTGTAACATCTCATTGTATGACAAAACTTTGTTGTGTGCCCAATATAGTTGCATCTTCAACATCTCATTAAGTTATTGGACCTTCCTGAATTTTTCTTTTTAGGACTCTTTCACTCCAATTCTTTGTGACCAAATTTATGACAAGAAAAACAATAACCATTGAAAGTGTTTCCATACTCTAGTCAGTTGTGACATGAGAAGTCTGTCTTTTGATATGTTTCTTATTTTTCACTTTTATAACTTCCTTCTTTGACAAAGTTCATAGTTTATTTTTGGTTTGTGACTATAGCTTTCTCCTTTGAGGAGTATGATCCTTTATCATTTTTTTGAATGGTGCTCAATTTTCCACCTTCTTCTTTCTTATTGTATCCAAGAATTGTTTTCTCATTAGTTGGTCTTTGACTGTTCCAGATCCTATCTAGGATAGCTGATCTATTTTGGAATTTGTAAGTTGCTTTTGTCTTTTCACTCTTCTTTTTGAGGTTGATAACTTCCAATTCCAACATGTGACATGTTTCTTCCTTTTTAGTTAACTGGATCTTCAATGATTATTTTCTTTCCTTAGATTCTTCAAGTTGAGTCTTTATATTGATGACCATTTCTTTTGCATCATCTAATACTTATGTGCAATTACTGAATTTTTCGTATGTATTCAAATATTCTATTTCTTTTGTTATATAAACAACTTCATCCTTCGATATTTTGATTTCTTCATTGTTTTCTAGCTGAATCCTTTTGAGGTTGATGACTTCCAATTCCAACATGTGGCACAATTCTTCCTTTTTAGTCAATTGACTCTTCACGGTTTTTTCAATTTCTTTAGTTTCCTCAAGTTGAGGCTTTAGAGTGTTGACCAATTATTTTGTTTCTTCTAAGTCTTCTGTGCATTTATTGAATTTTTCATATGTGTTCAATTTGTTCATTTCTTTTGTTAGATCAACAACTTCAATCTTCAATCTTTTGATCTCTTCTTCTTTGTATTCTAGCAGAGTCTTTTGTTATTTCGCTTCATGGTTGTTATATTGATCTAACTGTTGTACTAGTAACATATTTTTCTTCTAAAGTTTCTCCAACTCTTATAAAGTGCACGTAATTGTATATTCAATATGGTCGAGAACATCCTTAGTAACTTCAATATATATACCATTTCTTGGTTCCATACTAATCACTTCAAATGCAACTACACCATCAGTCTTAAAATCTAATAGTTTTTCTTTAGTGAATACTGAGGTATTCATAAATTCCTTGATGTAGTAGTATTCTCTATTGATGATTTGGGTTTGCATCAATTCTTTCATGGAATTGTCCACTTCTGTGTTTTGTTATTCAATATGATTGGATTTCTCCATTTCTGAGTTTTGTTCTTTAATCTGATTGGATTTATCTGTTTCTTTGTTTTTTTTCTATAAACTAATTGAAATTATCCATTTCTTTGGTTTGTTCTTTATTTTGATAAGAATTCTCTAATAGGATCCATAGTACTTTAACATAGGTGTAGTGTCCCATATTTGTTTTGACTTGGTCTAACAGTCCATTCTGGATTGCCTTTAATTCTATTGAATTATTTTTGTTTGCTTCTTTTGCAGATTTGGATTTGCTTTTTGAAGTAGTTAAATACCAAGGCTTACATTCTACTAAATCCAAAATGCTAGATCCTATTGACTTCAGATACCTTTTCATTACTTCCCTCCATGAAGAGCAGTTTGTTCCATAAAATAAGGGAGCTTCGTTTGTGGAGAGAGTCATTTGTCCACCCATTTGTGTGTTTAGGAGGATCTTCCTTCCAGTGATTATAATGTTTTTCTTGAATAAAATCCACACTGATTCCAATTGTTGAAACACACACTGACACTGAGAGGGGGGGCGGTGAATTAGTGTCTGGAAATTTTGGCTACTTTTCACACTTTCATTGATTAACTAAATTAACTGAATAAAATATATGCAATAGATAAAATATCATTCTTTTATTTATTTAACTTGAATGGATACAAATAAAATCAATCCTTTAATATATTCAACTTCAACTGAATATGAGAGATACAACTCTCTGATACAATACCCAACTTGTAGTTCTCAGATCCAATTGAGAAATGAGGAATCCAACCCTCATAACAAGACTTGGCTTGTTGATCTCACATCCAACTAATATGTGAGGAATACAATCCTCATGACAAGACTCAACTTTTAAACAAGCACCAACCTGATAGAATGAACTTTCATTTAATCCATTATATATATATATATATATATATATATATATATATATATATATATATATATATACCTTCTTTCCCTTATATTCCTTTACTTATCTAGTCCTCCAAAAGGTGTGATTTTCAACCAATGTTCCTTTTGATAAAGAAACATTGCACCCATTATTTAATTAACAAAAATGGTAACTTTTATTAATTGATTTTTGTACACCAAATTAGGCATATATTTTCGTATGAATATTATGGAGCGATGGAAATGAACTTTAAAATTATACGACATGGGTTTTGTGCAAAATATTCCCGATTAGGGAACTCATAGATTGTTTCCCCATAACTTGTGCGAGGAGGTTGGTACAAGCGTTTCTTTGAAGGAAAATTGCCCAAATTTTCCTTTCATTGTTGGATGCCAAATTGACTTCAGTACATTTTACCTTTTCGTGAATTTTTAAATCAACCTCCACATATATCCTTTGTTAGTGATTATTTAAACTCAACTTGTAAACATTTTACTTGATGGTTATATTAAAATTAGTTCCCTCTCAACTGTTAGTTACTAAATATTTGACTTGGTCTCACCCTTTTTTGTATTTTCTTCCTCGTTTGACCGACAAACATCTTTTTGGTTGACTCAACTAGGAGAAATTTCGACTTGAGTATTTCAATTATAGTCGACCCAAATTGATTTAGCCTCGACCCGACTTGTATTTATCGATTTAATTTTTCTTCGACTTCGACCTTTAGGTCACTTCTTTCTTGGATCGACTCGACTTGGAAGAAAACCAAATTCAGAAATTCCACTTTGGTCATATTGACTTGCTTTGGCCGACTTGTATTTCCCGATTCAATTTTCCTTCGATTTCCACCTTCATGGTAATTTACTTCACTTCTACTTGAATTGACTTGACTTAGAAGAAAAAATGGCTTGAGTAATTCGACTTTGGTCGTCCTGACTTGTATTTCCCGACTCATTTTTTCTTCGACTTCAATGTTCAATCGATCAACTTGTATTCGACTCTTGTAGTCAATCGACTTGTCTTCTCCAACTTCCATCAATATACAGGCTTGTAGACGGTCAAATTGTTTTTGACTCGTCTTGTAGTCGATCGACTTTTCTTCTCCAACTTCCATCAATCTGCAGGATTGTAGTCGGTGGACTTGTCTTCAACTCATCTTGCTATCAATCAACTTCCAGATAGTCAAACTTATTGTTGTTTGAATTGACTTGACTTGTGACACAATGGTGTCAATTATTTCTCACCAAAAATACACCATTGACATTCTATCTCATCTTTGGACTCTTCTTCATTTGAGATTTTCTAAATCACTTTTAATGAACCATGTCTTATTAACTTCTTTATTTTTTATTTGTATGGATCCATATTGGATTATCCATTTACCATTTTTATCTAGACATTTTATTCACAGTTTCTTCTTTTGTGCATGGATTTTAATGCCACAATTTCAACCTTATACATTATAGGATGAGTGTATCAAGATCATACAATATATTAGTCAATATTATCCTTCTATTGATATTCAAGTCACATTCATAACATTATGTCCAATATTGACAATGTTTCTCAAGCCAATCTATCAATGATACTTCACTTATCTATCAAGGTTGACATCAATGAAAACCAAATTTCCAACACCAAGATCCTTTGAGTTGAAGTGAAATTTTGCGAAAATCCTCCTAGAGCCTCTTAGTCTAGGACTTTGGCTCGAACAGGGAATGATAGGTGTTTTGGTGACATTGGGAACATATCCCCTATGTTTCTTCCTTATTATTATGAGGACCTCGATAGGTTTCTAGTTTGTTCAGTATGATCCATGTGGATATCAGTGGCCACCCACCTTTTCCAACTGGCTCAAAACAGTTTTCTGGCAATTTTTGTAATTTACTATTTTTAGCAGTTTTTAACTTTCGGGGCCATTTTGAGGCTCTAAATGATGTTTTTTGGAAAATGGGGAGAAATATGTAGGTTTCTTTGATATTTCATCCAAAATGAATCTCCTCAAATATACCTTTCCAACGGGCTATCATGATCCTAAAACAGATATCGTATGCAAAAGTTACAACCTCGGGAAGTTGATGTACTAACTTAACCAAACGGGGCCCACATGACTTTTGACGCTTCATCTCCTAGGGTTAGGTTTTTGGATGTCTAGGGTTTTTGGAATTCATATTTATTGTAAAAAGGCTTTTAGATCCTCATTTTAATCATCTTCTTGTGAATGCGAGTAGCTGTCACATCTCTTCTCAGAGATAAGTTGCCACCATTCTAGCGGGTCTTTCACTTTGTATTTTTACAGTCTCTGTACATTTCTTTCATTAATAGAAATCCTGTATTACTATATATATGTGTTTATGGTTGCATATCTGATACATTTATGTTATATTATTGAATATTTGCGATATCTCTATGCATTTCTTTATTGTATCTCCGCTCTCATTTCGTGCTGAAAATAATCTGGATCAGTGGTATCAGAGCAGCCTACTCTTGATCATTTTTTTTTAGTGCATTTCCCCGATAAGGTACGAGTATAGAAATTTGGGTCTCGAGCTTGTCTCTCTTGAATAAAACCTCTCTTGCATGCCCAAGAAACCCTCCATGGTGGAAGAAAAGAAAAACGACGGAGCAGACGATCCTATAAATCTGTTGCTTGAGCAAGCTCTCATGCGATAGAGGGACAAAATGATGGAGAATTTTTCCCACATCCTTCAATGTCTAATGATAGAAACAGACACATATTAATCAAATAACCACTTTGGAAGAACCTCTCCTTTCAAGGTACAGGTTAATTTTGATATTCTCATATTTGAAGATCAGATACATGCGGGTGCCCTAGACAAATGATTAAATCTGCTAAACGATTATTTCTTTGTTCACTATTTTTCCGATAGAGAAAATGTCACCTTCACACTCCTTAAATATCTCCCCCATGTTGAACATTGGTGGGAAACTTACTGGGAGAAAATTTCCACAGAGGAGTCTGGAATATATGGGGTCGAGCCCACTTGGGATTTTTTGTGTGGATGTGGTAAAGGAACAATATTACGTTGTTGGCAACTATGAGGACCAATACATGAGATGGAACACAATACGATAAGGGAGGGGCCAAGTAGTTCTTGATTTCACCAATACCTTCCATACCTTCCGCACCAAGATGGGTATCAAAGACTTCAAATGACATTTGGTTTTGAAATACCATGGGGCTCTACACAGATACATCCAAATTGAAATGGATTTTCTAGACATCTCATCACTCGGTGTTGCTTATCGATATGTTGTTAAAATCGAGAAAAAATTTAAGCACTAGAACAAACGGGAGTTTGGGTCTGAAAATCTAGAACAACCAAAGTATGACAAAGAAGGCCCTAACAAACAATCTTCCGAAAATTAGTCCAAGCCACAGGAAAAGAAGGGCCAGGGGAAGACAAAGAAGGACACCAGAAAATGGTGCAATTTACACAAAATATCCCAACAAAACACTGATGAATGTTGCTCAAAACATTCATTAGGGGGCGAGATCAAAGACAAGGAGACGAACCTTGATTCTGAATCTGATTCTGAAATTACTAGTAAAGGACAGATCATTGATGTAGACCCACTGCTATTTTCATGACCACAACAATTCAAACAGAAGAACCAACAGATCCTGAAGAGGGGGAGATCCTTTTTCATTCATAGATGTGGGTGAAGGGGACCCCACTACATTTTATTATTGATAGCAGAATTCATAAGAATCTCATCTCAGTAGAGGTCGTCAAACAATTGGGATTGTCGACAACACCACATCCGCAACCATACAACATTGGGTGGCTTCGCCAAGGACGAGATATTTGTGTCGGCCAACAGTTTCGATTGTCATATGACAACCAACCCTTCAAGGATGATTTATTATGTGATGTTGTCCCACTGCATGTCTGTGATGTTCTCTTGGGCCAACCATATATATGCGTAGATGCCATGTTGTTTATGAGTCTCGACCCCGCAGTGCCATTGTTTCTGTTGGGTCTAAATATATGAACTATTACTTCCCACATTTAATTATCAACCGAGGCTCATAAGCTTCGAGGTGCAGGTGCAGGAAATGCAGGATCAAAGCCTAGTCTAGCCTAATCTAAAGTTGGCAAAACAATCTTCAAACCCACACCGTAGGAAATTAACACTAAGGATTCATCAATGGGACATAGGAATAACTTAGTGCTATAAGGGCTTAGATAACAATCTTTCATGCAATCAAGGTGATGTTTGTGTGATTAATCGTGAGTAGCTTACTCAAGTATTTTGTCTTTCAATGATTATTTCCTATAGCGGATCCACACTTAAATGCAATAAAAGAAACATGCAAATGAAAATGAAATTCACGATAGAAACTAACACCTTAGGAAGAATTCCAATGAGGGAAGGCCATATCTCACGAGTTAGACCTCTAATCTATCCGTTGGTGTTTGAAKCTATAAGAAATTCAAAATCATTCAACGCTAATCAACATTAAATATTTCCTACTTATTTCAAAACATTTCTATTCTAGAGAAATAGGAACAATCAAATCAGGTGTTGTGGGTGCAAGTGACAAACCAAGTTTAGCARAAAAGGATGTCTAACAAAGAAATCTACAAAATCTAAATCCACACCAAAAAAACAACTGGTACAAAACAATGCAAACTAAAATCATAAACCAATGCAGAAACAAAGCTAAGTACAAAGCCAAAGTAATTGCAAAAGCAAAGTAACATTACAAGGAAAAATATGCAAGAGAAACTCTAAAAATCAAAGGAAGTTTTCAACTCAGAAATCGTGCTTCAAGTGAAATGTATTAAGTACATGACCTACTTATTAATCTAGTTACCATTCAATACAGAACAAATATGCAATTCTAAGAGTATGATATTCAATTCTAAATGTTTTATGCACCTCACACAGATTTGTATTCATTTTTGTCCCAAATTTCTTTAGAATGTCATGGTTATTCAGATCCTATGCTCTGTTTATCAAATAGTTTATATCAGAAATCTTCAAGCGGTGATATGAATCAATGCACTTCGTATTTCTTGTATTTTTGAAATGAACACATCACACTTGAAAATCATTAAGTCTACCCTATCATATGAATTTCTAAATGCATACAATCAAAGGGTAAGATCTTTGAGTTTTAGTTTTTGAATCAAGTATAAAAGGCACAATCGAAATGTAATAAATTGAAAGCAAATAATAAATCAAATATGTATGAAGATAAATAACCTCAACAAAACTCCTTTATGCAACAAATGAGAATATAAAATGTTGATCTAAAGACTGTCAAAAAATGTAAATCTAGTATTCTAACTTATCTATAAAACAACACAACACATACCAAAGGATGGGGGGCCTTCCAAACCTTGCTTGTGTTGTGGAAGAAGTCTACAATACTAAGGACTGATCCACACCATGTACAAGAACAACAACTCCTTTTTATTAGCTAAAAACTCCAAAGAATTACAAGCACTCCTCCATATGTCCAATCTTCTTCACAAAAATGAATAGATCTCCTCCCTTACAAAATGACAATAGCTACCTCTCAACCTTTTAACACTCTTATTTATACATAAAAATCATTGAAGAGAGGATGGGACCGAATCCTAAAGCTCTGATATCAAAATTTACATTTTTAGGACAAATCTTCAAAAATCTGGGTTTTATTGCAATTTGGGCAGATTCAAATTAGTCCCCCACCCGTATCTTCCGAATCAATTCTAATTTTGCAAAAATTTCCACGCTTAACTCAATTTTCCATATTCTAGACAAAACCCATTCCGAAGAATTTCTAGATTTGATTCCATATGCACATAAATCGAGGTGCAAGTTGGCACTTTGAGATTTTCACTAATTTTAGCAGAATCATTCCCCCTGAGCTAGAGGTCCACATGTGTGAGATGGGTGAATTCTCCCTCACTTGTACGGATGTAAACGTGGCTTTGGACAAAACCCATGTATCCGATTTTCCTCTAGAAACTTTCCAAAATTTTGAATTATTTCTAGTACCAGATTGTTTTTTATGCTGGTACTGGATGACTTGGAGCATTCTGGTACCAGATGGTTTTTGGAACATTCTAGTACTGGATATGTTGAATTGCGGGTACCCAATGATATGGAGTGTGAGTACCATATGACATGGAGTGTGGGTACTGGATGACATGGAGTGTGAGTACCAGATGACTTGTAGAACCTTCTGATACCAGATGACTTGGAGTATCGGATGAGTGCAGTATTGGTACCAGACGAAATGAGTATTGGATGAAATGGAGTATGGGTACCAGATGACATGGATTATGGGTACCATATGATTGTGCAGGTACCGGTTGACTGTAGAACCTTCTAGTACCAGATGACTTGGAGTACCGGATGACCTGCAATGCGGGCATTGGAACAAGAACAGTACATGTATCGGAACATGGACAGTGCATATACCAGAACCTAAACAATACAAAAGATGTTGCTTGGACATATAAACATAGGATTAAACCATCATCGAAAAAACTATTGTATAATCATCCTTTTAATCACTAAAAATATGGAAAATTGTGTATTAACCACACAGGATGAATAACAAGAGATAATGGAGGTTTATGGTGTAATTAGGGATATATTAGTGACAAAATGCGGGGAGAAGGTGTAATGATAAGTGTATTTGTATGGTGGAAAATATGATAAAACTGGAGCTCAACACACCCCCAAACCCAAGGATTTGCATGTCCTCATGCAAATAAGGTGAAGAACTTATGATACTTTGCTTATAGAATTATGTGACATTGTTTCTTTTGTGTAAGTGTTGGTTCTTGTAGAATGACACTTTGTAAACTACCACACATTGATTTCAAACAGAGAAACAAAATTATCCTAAAAATGGAGGACAAGTAGTGGATGAGGTATCAGAGTGATGGTGAATGGTGTGCATATTTAGAATGGTGTATAAAATGTTGGTGATGGTGGCCATATGAACTTGGACATCAATTTTAAGACCAATATTTACTTTGTGGTTATTTTCTTGGATAGGCAACAATGACTTCATCCTCTTTGACATGACTTAAGAATACTTTATGATGTACGAATAGAAGACACTATAGATGTTACTTTGTATGTGTATACCACATATTTCATTTTCATTACTTGGTCTTATCATTAGAGTATATTGTTCATTACAACAAGTGGAGTGAATATGGAGGGTTTATTGAGTAGTTGTGATAATGCATAGTGGAGTGTGGAGTGGGTAATAGCGGTTATGCATCATGTTTTCCAAGTTCTTAGTAAATTAAAAATATGTGTACCAGTTTTACCTCAAGTTACCCTTGCTTTGAATTCTAATGCATGTTGAAGTGTAAACTATGCAGAACAGGACATAATTTCTGCAAAACCATGATGTAGACTACTGAAATTTGAAGATGAAGTGGAGCAAGGTTGTGAACTGATGGATATCTAGGAGAGAGTTGATGAATGTTGATTTGTAGAGATTCATTATGTCTCTCTCCCACCCCCAAAACCATTGGTTTGCATGTCCTCATGCAAACTCTCATTAGCACATAAAATTTATGCAAGCTGCAAGTGGACTATGTGGAATTGGTGCATGTTGACTGAAGGAGAGAAATGAAGTATGCCAGAGCTAAGAGCTGCTGAAAATATCCTGCAAAAATTACCCTCGAAAAAGATTTAAATTTATGTACTATTGGTACAGGAACCTACTGGTTCCTGTACCAGCAGTACTGAAACAGAAAAATCTAAAAGAACTAAACCAATACCATTATTATGAGAGACGAAATATACATTGATGCCATGCTTAAAGAAACAACCAAAAATTAAACTGTATTCATGCTTGTAAATTCGGAAATGAAATTTATTTTAAAATATTACAAGCATAAAGGAAATTTCTAAATTACTTATTACATACGATTTCATCAATCATTAACAKTTGTATGCTCAAGAAACCATGTAAATTATGATGGGGGATTTTTCCKCTTATCCTTAAACAAGAGAACATGAGGAGATACCTGGTCTTTAATAAATGAGAAATCGATAGGAAACCAATCAWCCCTATTTAATTTCTCAAAGAATCTATGTCATTCAAGTGATATTGATAAAGTTCGCATTTGAGTTTATTAGACTCCTACACTTATGGGTCCCACCTCTAGGACAATGTCATCCTGGGTATGAAGGACGGGGTCTTAAGACCATCTTACAGACATTCTCAAATGGAAATTAGATGAGGTTCATTAACCTTTTTTTCAACCATGCATGCTTCTTCTTAATGATTTACACAAGTATATTGTTCATACGGACAAATATAGATTAAGCATAATGAAAGACATCAAAATCAGAACCCATTTCGAGCAAGCATGTTCAGTACTCCGATGGGGTAATTTTTACATCTAAGAAATATCCTTCCCAGGCAAAATGCCTCATTTCCCATGAGCATGTTCGATACCCTGATGGGTTTGCCTAGTTATACCACATGTCGGTACCCGCTGCCAACAGACTTGTTCAATATCTCGATGGGTTAGCCTCTTACACCCATTTTCCATCAAAAGATCTTGTCCCAATATTTACCCTTAAGATAAAATTTATAGATTGATTTCGCATGGGTGAATGGGGGAGCATCTTTGAAAACCTTTTTATAGGATGGGATGGTATTGGGTTGGAAGATATTTTACAGATTGCCCATAAAAGATTGTTTGTATGAAAAATAGACTTATGTATCGATATTAGTCGAAAGACATATCATTGTAAAACTTACTTAATGTGTGGTGGATGAGGCCATGAGAGAATGACCTAAAGGTGTCTCTAGTCCCCAAGTTCATCTTCTCCATATAAGATTGTGTTCCCTCACAAGTAGAAGTTTCATTCACTCTCATGCTACTATTTGATAAGAATGCTTGAATAACAAGTTCTGATAGGAAACTAGGATTATGCAGACCTTAAATATTTTGTAAATCTCCATAATATTTTAAAGATTAGGCTTATGAGCAATTGTTATTATTAATAGTCGGAAATCTGTATGTAATAAGATGAAGAAATATCTTAAGTTGTTTTGTTTTTTGATGTTATATCACCAATATTATCTTCATCTCATTTCATTTATTTGAAAAGAAACATGAAAAGATGTTGCATTTATTTAGAACTAGGTTAACTAATATGCAACTTTTACTCTATCCTATCTAAGAACAATAAATTAAATTTCACATGTAAGAATATTTCCAATGTATCCATGTGCATAAGAGGTGTAGAAACACATTCATACTCATGTTTGAAAGATAATCTTTAATTTATACCAAAATACGAAGAACCAGCTGCTTTGATGATGATGTGGAAAGTTGTTGAAGAGGAGAGTGGTGCTTCAATCTTGTTGTTGTCTAGAACCAATGTTCAATGTAATCTTGATGTTCTTGGTTCACTTCCTCATTTAGACCATTGTGCATGTCTCCCTCTATCATGCCACATAGATTATCTTCTTTCGGATGGTTTGTCTCCTGGATGCATACTGGATCTGGCGATATGCATGTCAAGAACTCCTCGATCTCATGTTCTAATGGTGGCTCTGCATCGAATGTGGTCCATGATTCTTTAGTCTCTCCTATAGGTTGGAAAGAATGATTACAAAAGGATTTTATATCTTCTTGTGGATGTATCTCATGGAATTCTTCTTCTTCTATCACTTTCAGACAGGCAGATAGGTTCTTGACTATTGTCAAGATTTTCTCTTCCTGAGAGGCAGAGATCCCAACTGCTGCTAGGATTTGAGAGAGTTCTGTTAAACTCTTGATCATCTTTGAGTTCTTGTTGTTGCTTGATGGGTCCTGTTTCACACATGGATTAGTGTAGAGGGGGGTTCTTACAGTGCCCAATTTCTTTTTTTTTAAAAACCTAAAGAAATAAAAAGAAGAAAACTAAAAGAAAATGTAAGCAAAGCAATTATATACTCGAAGTGCCACCATGCTACTAGGACCTTGCTATCACCAAGTTATCTATTCACACAAGTTAGCTTTTCTTCTCATATATATATAAAAAATGGTTAATTCTAATAAAACACAAATTCTAACTACTGAAAGGAAGAGGACAACCTAACTTTGGAGTAACCCCACTAAAGTGGATGTGTGGGATCTTCCCTCACATCTTGTTGTCTTCTCTCCCCCCTTAGGTCGTCCTTAAAATCACACCACACTTGCATGAAAATAAACACTCTTGCATGAAAATAAACACACTTGCATGAAAGGAACACTCAAGGCTTTGGAGAAATAAAAGCAACCTATCTATGCTCTAATCCCTTTAGCACCTCCTCGACAATGGTGCCAAAATGTTGGGGCTAAATATATGCACTATTAAGTCTCACATTTAATTATCAACCGGGGCTTGTAAGCTTCGAGGTGCAGGCACAGAAAACACATGATCAAATCCTAGTCTAGCCTAATCTAAAGCTGGCAAAACAAATTTCAAACCCACACCGCATGAAATTAACACTAAGGATTCATCACCGGTACGCAGGAATAACTTAGTTCTATAAGGGCTTAGATCACAATGTTTCATGCACTCAAGGTGATGTTCATGTGATTAATCATGAGTAGCTTACTCAAGTCTTCTGTCTTTCAATGATTATTTCCTATAGCGGATCCACACTTAAATGCAATAAAAGAAACAAGCAAACAAAAATGAAATTCACGATAGAAACTAACACCTTAGGATGAATTCCAATGAGGGAAGGCCATATCTCATGAGTTAGACCTCTAATATATCCGTTGGTGTTTGAATCTATACGAAAATCAAAATCATTCAACACTAATCAACATTAAACATTTCCTACTTATTTCAAAACATTTATATTCTATAGAAATAGGAACAATCAAATCAGGTGTTGTGGGTGCAAGTGACAAACCAAGTTTAGCAGAAAAGGATGTCTAACAAAGAAATCTAAAAAATCTAAATCCACACCAAAAAAACAACTGGTACAAAACAACGCAAACTAAAATCAGAAACCAATGTAGAAACAGAGCTAAGTACAAAGCCAAAATAATTGCAAAAACAAAGTAACATTACAAGGAAAAATATGCAAGAGAAACTCTAAAAATCAAAGGAAGTTTTCAACTCAAAAATCATGCTTCAAGTGAAATGTGTTAAGCACATGCCCTGTTTATTAATCTAGTTAGCATTCAATACAAAACAAATTTGCAATTCTAAGAGTATGATATTCAATTCTAAATGTTTTGTGTGCCTCACACAGATTTGTATTCATTGTTGTCCCAAATTTCTTTAGAATGTCAGGGTTATTAAGATCCTATGCTCTGTTTATCAAATAGTTTATATCAGAAATCTTCAAGCAATGATATGAATCAATGCACTTTGTATTTCTTGTATTTTTGAAATGAACACATCACACTTGAAAATCATTAAGCCTACCCTATCATATGAATTTATAAATGTACACAATCAAAGGGTAAGATCTATGAGTTTTAGTTTTGGAATCAAGTGTAAAAAGAACAATCGAAATGTAATAAATTGAAAGCAAATAATAAATCAAATATATATGAAGATAAATAACCTCAACAAAACTCCTTTATGCAGTAAATGAGAATATAAAATGTTGATCTAAAGACTGTCCAAAAATGTAAATCTAGTATTCGACCTTATCTATAAAACAACACACCACATACAAAAGGATGGGGGGCCTTCCAAACCTGGCTTGTGTTGTGGAAGAATTCTACAATATTAAGCATTGATCCATACCATGTACAAGAACAACTACTCCTTTTTATTAGCTGAAAACTCCAAGGAATTACAAGCACTCCTCCATATATCCAATCTTCTCCACAACAATGAATAGATCTCCTCCATTACAAAATGATAATAACTACCTCTCAACCTTTTAACACTCTTATTTATACATAAAAATCATTGAAGAGAGGATGGGACCAAATCCCATAGCTCTGATTTCAAAATTTACATTTTTAGGACAAATCTTCAAAAATCTGGGTTTTATTGCAATTTAGGCAGATTTGAGTTAGACCCCCACCCATATCTTCCAAACCAATTCTAATTTTGCAAAATTGTCTACGACTTACTTAATTTTCCATATTCTAGACAAAACCCATTCCGTATAATTTCTAGATCTGATTCCATATGCACGAAAATCGAGGTGCAAGTTGGCAGTTTGAGATTTTCACTAATTTTAGCAGAATATTTCCCCCTGAGCTGGAGGTCCACACATGTGATATGGGTGAATTATTCCTCACACGTACACATGTAAGCATGGCTCTGGACAAAACCCATGTATCCGATTTTCCTCTAGAAACTTTCCAAAATTTCGAATTATTTCTAGTACTGGATTGTTGTTGATGTTGGTATTGAATGACCTGGAGCATTCTGGTACCAAATAGTTTCTGGAACATTCTAGTATTGGATGTGTTGAATTTCTATTACCCAATGATATGGATTGTGAGTACCGTATGACATGGAGTGTGTGTACCGGATGACATGGAGTGTGAGTATGAGATGACTTGTAGAACCTTCTGGTACTGGATGACTTGGAGTACCAGATGAGTGTAGTATTGGTACCGACCGAAATGAGTACTGGATGACATGGAGTATGGGTACCATATGACTGTGCAAGTACCAGTTGACTGTATAACCTTCTGGTACCAGATGACTTGGAGTACCGGAGGACCTGCAATGCGGGTACCAGAACAAGAATAGTACATGTATCGGAACATGGATAGTGCATATACCAGAACCTGAACAATACAGAAGATGTTTCTTGGACATATAAACATAGGATTAAACCATCACCTTTAATCACTAAAAATATGGAAAATTGTGTATTAACCAGATAGGATGAATAACAAGAGATAATGGAGGTTTATGGTGTAATTATGGATATATTGGTGACAAAATGCAGGGAGAAGGTGTAATTATAAGTTTATTTGTATGGCAGAAAATATGAAAAAACTGGAGCTCAACAGTTTCTCTAGGGGGTCATCTCTACAAAATACCAGAGGTAGTTCTGACTATTGTTCCACCTAAACAGTTCCACAAGGCAGTATCTCAGACTACAAAATTTAGCTTCTTCACAATCTATTCAAAAGGGGAATAGAAGGACACTGCAACCACTACAGCCTCACCCCAAGCAGCTTCTATCCAATAGTAGAAGGTCAACAAGGTTGCAGAAAAAAACAAAGATTCCTTCTACACACGGTCCTCTAGTGTAGCTCGACTTGTTGAACAACCTCAACCTCAATAGTTTCATGACAGACTTCCACAAACTGTGTAGTGCGATGTCTCTAGCAAGGAACTCACCAAGATTCAGATTCAAAAAACATTTTCTCCTCTCCTCCAGGCACTCAACGCAATGAAGAAAATTTCTTCCTAAGGAGGGAGGATTGATCCAGGTGGATATCGGTGGCCACCCACCTTTTCCAACTAGCTCAAAATAGTTTTCTGGCAATTTTTGTAATTTACTATTTTTAGTAGTTTTTAACTTTTGGGGCCATTTTGAGGCCCTAAATGATGTTTTTGGGAAAACGGGGAGAAATATGTAATTTCCTTCTATGTTTCCTCCAAAATGAATCTCCTCGATGATAAATTTCCAACGGTCTATTGCGCACCTAAAACAAATATTGTATGCAAAAGTTACAACCCCGTGAAGTTTGATGCAGGAGCATCTCTCCACGTCATCCAGCCAGCCAGCCAACCACATCAAGCGCACACATTCAAAGCTTAAGAGAGGCACAATCCTCATTTTGATTTTAGAATTGAATGTAATTAAATGTTTAAGTTCTTGAGTTGTGAAACTGTGCCTTTGTGCAGGTTGTAGATAAGTAGGCCTTTAATGTTTGTAAGGATGAGATCTAGATCCGGATAGCAGACTAGACAACCCATTCAATGTAATTGAATAGGGTAGGTAGATTGGAGGGAAGAGCTCGAAGAGCCCCCGCATGTAAAAAGATCGATTGTATCTCTTTGGTAGTTAGTGGAGTTAGTGTGTGTGGAAGTTGAGGTTGATATAGAATCTGCGAGTAGAGAGCAGAAGAGAAGGAGTCGAGACCGTGTTACAGGCCGTGCTCAGGAACACCTTGTAAATATAGGCGTTTTCCATATTTAATACAAAGAGAAGTTTTCCTGCATGATTATGTGTTAAATGAATGTCTATGAGTGTTATTCATATGATATGGATGTATGTTGTAGATGTTTGTTGTAGGTTTGCATTTGCAGAAGTGTGTCTGATTCAGGTGAAGGTCTTTGAGGTTTCATGCCAGGAGGGCATGACAGAGTACTACGGTCTCTGGATACCAGTGCACTGAGGCACTTCTGAACTCTGCAGATTCAGACAAAAACGTGTCAGGTGGGCACACAACTGAAATCAACAACTCAGGAAAAGACCTATGAGGTTGTTGAACACCTCAAGAGGCAAGGTTGTGTATGAGAGACACAGTTGCAGACATAATCTCTAAGGATTTTTGTGAAGCTCTGCCAAGTGGGTATTGAGCATATGCACAATGGTGCATTGAGAAGAAATCTGCTGTGAGTTCTTAAGGAGGACCATAATCACTAAGGATTCTGAGGAGCTCTTCCAAGTGGGCATTGAGCAGGTGCAAGGAGTGCATAGAGGATAGAACTGCTGGACATCCTATGAAAAGATACTCTGCTAGGAGGGCATTGAGTAAGTGTGCAGACAGAAGAAAAGAGAACTCTTTGAGTTCTAGAATTTAGAGGAAGAATCCACCGAGGGATCTTCACAGGGGGACTGAACACCCTGCAGACTCAGCAAGAAGTTGCTTGAGGCAGAGGATAGCCAGGAGGGAATCCAAGTATTCTCCATCTGTGAGAGAAGAAAGAAGGATAAAATCCCTTAGGGGTATGAGTGTTTGAGAAGCTCAGGAGAGATAGAACTTTATGTGCATGAAGACTCTGCAGAGGCACAGAAGTCAAAGAATCCTTTGGGGATTCAAGGATAAGCTCAGGAGGAGTAGTGCTTTCAGCGCATGGAGCTATAGCTGCAAGGAACGCAGAGGTCGAAGAACTCTTTGGAGAGTTCAGAGTTCTCCAAGCTCAGGAGGAACAATGTCATGGAGAATGCAGGTGAGGCTTAAAGCTGAGAGCTCGCAGGAGGAACCAGACAAAGGTTGAGGCCTTTGAGTTTTGGTAAATCCTCCCAAGGTTGGGAAGAAAGTGTGCAAGCTCAAGAGGGAGCACAAAAGCCGTCAGATCGGCTGGAGAAAGAGATCTGGATCGTTGAAGATTTCACATCCAGGAAGGAAGCTCAGGAGGAGCGCACAAGAAGGATGGATCTGAACAGTCAAATCTAGAGCAAAATAACCGACAGCCGTCAGATCGGTTAGAAGTTGCATGAGGGTTAAGCCTTCGTGAATAGCCGAGGTGGAAATCCTGACGAGAGTAGTCAAATCGGGATATCGGCACTTGGGATATCAGGGATATCAAGGACGAGAATTTGGTCGCTCGACATCAGAAACCCCGAATCAACGAGATTTGATCTGAGTCGTTGGGTTGGGAGCAGACATGTGTCATGAGATTTCCCACATCAGGGAATCGGCGTCGGAGATTAGAAGAGGAAGTCTTTCGACTCCATAAGTGACGAAAATGCGATAAGGTGGGGACTCCACGTTGGGGGCCTAGCTGACGTCACGTCGGAAAATCGGAGATCCCGTGGACAGGAGATTGGGTAAGATCACAGCGAAAACCCCGATACAATTCTGAGCCGTCCATCTACTGGGGACGCATGGTGAAGATCCAGATTATCGGGGAAAGTCCCAATAGAAAATTCAAATCGACGCATCGGGGTTCAACGTTTCGTGAATCCTGAGGCAATACTTCCGGAGCATTAGAAGTCGCGAAATCGCGAGAGGCGATCAGGACCGTCCATCTTGAGGGGACGCGTGGTAGCGATCGAAGCCTCAGGAAAGGTCCCGATAGGAGAGTCACGTCGGGAAATCGGGATTTAGAGAATCGGGAATCCTGATGACAAGAGTGTCCATGTATTTCGGCATTGGAAAGCCCGAAACCCCGACGAGAGATAAGACTGCGGTCACGGGGATAGTGGTCACGTGGGCCAGGAGTTTAGCCAGGAGGGCTAACATGTAAATGCGTGTATTGGTGAATTGACTCATCGGAGATGGGGGATTCAAGAGGACAGTGGTTCTCGTGACATCGGGGATCAGAGAATCCTAAAACCCGAAATTGAGTCAGGGAAGATCACAGTCGTGTGCAAAGGACTGTGTGAGTGAGAAGAAGGACCTGTGGATCGGGTTTTCACGGTGATTCCAATAGGAATCAAATGATCCACTTCGGCTCACGAACCGATTGATCGATCCTGTGAGCAGGAGCGCAAGGTGGTGGCAGCGTGTCGACCTGCATCAAAGTTGATGTACTAACTTACCTAAACGGGGCCCACATGACTTTTGGCGCTTCATCTTCTAGGGTTAGATTTTTGGATCTCTATGGTTTTTGGCATTCCTATTTATTGTAAAAAAGCCTTCAGAGCCTCATTGTAATCATATTCTTGTGAATGTGAGTAGCCGTCACATCTCTTCTCAGAGATAAGTTGACACCATTCTAGTGATTCTTTCACTCTGTGTTTTTACAATCTCTGTACATTTCTTTCATTAATAAAAATCATGTATTACTGTATATCTATGTTTATGGTTGCATCTCTGATACATTTCTGTTATATTATTGAATATCTGTAATATCTCTGTGCATTTCTTTATTATATCTCCGCTTTCATTTCGTGACGAAAATAATCATAGGGCCCAAGAATTACAACAAGATTGTTGAACTCCTCAACTTAAATTTAAATTTCAACCGAGGGTTCATGCAAACTTATGAGGTTCTGTGCATTGTATGTGAAACCACAAGATCTTAACTTACTAATATTTCTACTATGAATTATATATAATGAACTAAATCTAATATACACTAACAAATAAAATGTTCAACTTTCATAGTTCATCCCCTTGACTCTTCATCCCATTGAGTTCATGATCTTCCCTCTTAAATCCCTTGAAAATATAAAATGGAAGAGAGAGGTCTCATATCACTATACTTGGGTGAATATTTTAGGTGTATGGATAATTGAAACTAGGATCCTAAGGCTTATACTAATTCAATCAATCCTCACAACTATTAACAGTATTAGAGACTTCATTAAGACTAATTCAAAGTACTAAACATCATAAAGTAAAAGAAGTACATGAAAGAAAAGTAATGGTGGAAATGAAAGTACCAAATTAAAGGAAATAAATAATAAGTAAAAGAATGGAAGTGTGAAATAAAAATTAGAACCACTAAAATAAAATAATCTAGTAGCCATCCAATCTACATGTAGAGGGTATTGAATGTCCATTGCATCTTCAGCATGGGACCCAAACCCGAAGAAAGCAATGGGGTGAATACCTCAAGACAAGAAACATTATTTATAGAAATAAACTTGAACTAAAAATATGCATTACTTCAAAATCCAGATTACAGTTTGACAATAGCTAATAGATAAATGATAGTAATATAAAAACAAGGAAATTTTTAAGGATGGAAATTTATTTTAAAGTGTAGAAACCTTGGCGAATATTATTTGTCCTTAATATGCAAACTATAAAATGTTCAACGATATTGTTGTAAAAATATTCAAATGTCTAAGGATTTGATATAGTTTCTATAAAATTTTGGCTATTTTTAAGGTAAAATAATTTTATCCTATAGAATTTGGGTGAATCATTAAAAAAAGGGAAATTGGCAAATATTGTTTTGGGGAAATGCAAGGAAAATTAGCCCATGGGAGAAATTGAGCTCCTAAAATTTTCCTTGATAAAAAGGATACCTTTTTTCCTCAGAAAAAGCATAAATTTTATTTCATCCGAAGAGAAAATAAATTTACATTTTGTATAAAACATGGAGTGGCCATGTTTTTGTTGTAACCTGTAGCTTCTAAAAGTGTGTCCAAAGACTAGAAGGACATGACTCAACATCCCAAAAATATAAGGGTTGGTGCCCTTTTCAAAATTACACAGTTTGAAAATATTATATGCTAGAAATAAAATAAAACTAGAGCAAATAGCCTCAATAAATGTATGATACAAAGACTATTATCTAAAGTAGCTAATTAAACAATGTTTCCAATATAGCCCTATAGTTTTCGTCGCTTTGTGCCCTTTAGAGAAAAAACCTATTAATCATGTGGAGGGTCTTCATCAATAAAACGCCTATGAAAATGTCCAGAATTTCTAGTTGGACTGACTTCATTTAACTTCCACTTTCCCTTATCCAATCAAAGGCCCGCCTTATATAGAGTATTTTCTTCTTTGTTAATTTCCCTGTAAACATACCAAACAAATACCATATTAGAAGAATCCATAATCCTGTGAACTTCCTCAAGAAGGGAAAGAAACTGTAAATTGTGGCATTGTTGTAACATTCTTGCCCAGTTAAGAAATCATTGAATCGCCAAAAACCTATAAGTCTTTCACCCCCTTTTCAAAAGAAAAAAAAAGCACAAGCTTAAAAGATAATAATTCAGAAAAATTGTTTGTTTCTCTTCCAAACCCCATTGACAATAAAAAAAATGAGTCTCACTGAGGAATAGAATAGCTCCCCCCCACAAATATGATTGTTGTTTTCAGAAGCCCCATCAAAAACGGTTGAAGCCTTTGATTTGTCTATCTGTATCTCAACCCATACTCTCCGAGGGTGAATCTCTTTTTCTTGAGGAAAAAAAGAGAGAATACTTATGCCTTGTGCTACTACACAATCAGGTGTAAAGGATTTATCTTTGAATATATCATTATTATTTTCCATCCATGCACCCCAACATAGAATTAAAGGTAAATCTTTTATGTTTCGATAGGTGGGATTGGAAACCCATGACTGCCATGCTTATTCCACATAAGGGCCATGCCAATTACACACTTGGTTCAAAGATAACGAAGCCTCCTTCCAAATATGAGAGACAAAAGGGAAGTTTATAAAGAGATGAATAGTCATGTTGTTGTTGGGCATACATAAGAAACACCACCCTAACCCTTATGTTTGTATGTTCTTCATTTTATCCCATGTTGGAACTTTGTTCGCTATTAAATACCACATAAAATTCTTTCTTCGAGTGGGCATTGAACCTTCCAAATCCCTTTCCACCACCAAAAGGGATCTCTTAAATGATAAGACACATTTAGTTGGATATAGCCTAGCTTTGGCGTATAGATTTTGAAAGGAGAATGTTTCCATATCAACTCATCTTCATCATCTTCATGCTCAAGAATTTTAATATGAGATGATTTCAAGGTGTGAGTGTAATTTGTCCATTAAGTGGTTACCTCCCCCAATCAATCCAAAGTGAGATGGGCCAAGCAACTCTTGTGCCCAAATGGTGGCATGAGTGGAGTCAACAACCTTATTTAGGTGAAGGAATCCTTGGCCTTGAAGATCTTGAATTAGGACTAGATTTAGTAAATGAGATCTACCACTCCCAAGCCATGGATCCACACCAAGGAAAACCTTTTGACCATTTCCTACCCACCATGTAGAACCTTCACCAACCATTTCAAACAATTTAATTAAGGCCTTCCAAATTATGGAGCATACCAAAATCCTCTTCAAGGATGACCTGATCCAATCCAACACAAAAGTCAGATAGATGTATTTTTGAGTAACAACATTGGTCCAAAGGATATAGGTGGAAATCAGTCTCCATACTAATTTTTCCGCAAGCATATTTGAAAAGAGAAAAATATTTTTGAAACCTCAACCTCCAAATGCCTTGGGGATTTCTAAAACCCCCCATTTTACCCATAGAAACACAATTTTTTCATGAGAACCTTCCCACGGAAATTTAAAGCATAATCGTCAAACCTTTTCTAGAACCCCTTTCAGGATCAAAGCTAAAGACATCCAATACACTGGTATTGCTTCCAATATTGATTTGACTAGAACTAATCGGACTGCTCGTGAAATCCATTGGAATCACCATATAGAAAACCACTTTTCCATGTTTGCTAATAACCAATGCCAATCATATTTTCAATAACAATTTGGCTTTAGATGAAATCCAAAATATTTCAGACCCAAGTCCAACTTTTTTACTTCAAAGGGAAAGACATATTTGTAGAAATTTATCTCACCTCCCTCCATCATATTGATTGATAAGGTGCTCTTTCCTTCATTGATTTGCATACATGTCACCCTGGATAACAGATTCATTAAATTGGATAAGCCCTCTGCATCACCCCTATGTCCATAAAAAAAAATCAGCACATCATCTACAAAAAGGAGATGTGATAGATAAAGGGTAGGTGAGATTTGAACACCATGAAAAAGTCCATGGACCAGAGATCGAATTAATCCTTCATCCTCTAGAAGAAAGAGTAATGGGGATAAAACAAAACCCTGTCTTAGGCCTCTACCTACCTTGAATAAGGGGGATGATGATCTGTTTATGAGAACCACAAAGGAAGTAGATGTAACACAACTCATAATCCAATTGATAAAAGAAACCTCAAAACCAACATGAGTGAGGAGCATGCGGATATAGATCCAACTCACTCTATCATAATCCTTCAATAGATCAATCTTAATCACTGCCCCTTTTAATTTTTTCGTCTTAATGTTGTGCATTCCTTCCTCAGCAACCCCAATAGATTCATGTATATGTCTTCCTCATAAGAAGCCAAAATGATCTCTAGAAATGGATGAGGATAGAAAGGGATTCACCCTTATTGCAATGAGTTTTTCCACCATTTGGTAGATACAGTTACAAAGTGAGATCAATCAAAACTCCTCAAAAGATTGAGGGGTTTCCATTTTTGGAATAAGTACAATGAAGGTTATGTTTAAAGGAGCATGAATAATACCCAAACTCCTTGATTCCTCCACTACCTGTAATATATCAATTCCTAACAGATGATTAAACCCAAGAAAAAATTTGACTGACCAACCATCTAGACCAAGAATTTTTTCTTTCTAAAATATATGGAGAAACTCCTTAAGTTCATATTTTTTGACTTCTTCCATTAGATTTCTACTTTCCTCTTTTTATACAAATCAGGGGAAATAACCCGCCACTCTAACTATTTCAGACAAAGAATCCCTACAATCAATCTGGAAAAGTGTTTGAAAGTATTGTTTTCCCAGATTTACCAAACCTTCAAAGGAAGTCACCTCCCTCCCTTGATTTTCCTTTAAACTCCAAAAGTATTTGATAATTTCCTTCATTTTGTGAAGGCTTGGAATAATTTTTCATTTTCATCACCTTTGTCCAACCAGGTAGCCCAACTCTTTAGTCTCTAAGTTGATTCCTTTTCATCTAGAAGCTTTCTCTTTTTTTGTTCAAGTTGTATCAATGCTTCCCTTGACTCTAGAGTAGAGTAACCTCCATCTTCTAAATCATAAATGAAACTTAGGGTAGCATCGGTATCCAATAGAGCATGCTCATCATTTTTTTGGGGGGGGAGTACCATTCCACCATTGTTTTCTTTACTTTCTTGAGGTTTGCCACAAATTGAACAACTACACGTTCCCCTGTACTTTCATCAAAAGGGACCCAATTAGTCTTGACCAATTTAGTGTAACTCTCCTCCTTTATCCATTCCAATTTAAATTTATAAGGGCTAGATGTTTTCCTCAATGCATTTTCCACCTCCATTAAAATGGGATAATGATCTGATTCCCCTCCTGAACCAGTCCATTGCTTAAATTGTAGATGTCCCGCTAGAAGTGTCTCCGAGACCAAAAAACAGTATAATCTCTTTGCTACTCTTTCCTCCCCTACACACTTATTTCTCCATGTAGGTGATAACCTGACTGGGGTGACATCCATTATCCCTTTAACCCCCATCATATTTGAGAAGAAACTTGATAAGGGATTTGATCTCGCTCTGGGCCCCCAAATTTTCGCAGAACCCGAAGAGAAATTTAAATCCCCACCCAAAATCACGGCCTTTGAATTGAATATGGATTTGGATAGCAAGTATTCCTAGAACTGGTCCCACTCATTGTAGGGGCCATAGATGTTGATCACTGTAAATTGCATCCCCAATTCTTAATATTGTGCATCTTCTCCTATCACAGATTTGAGTCCCCGTATATTTTGAATCTTCACTTTTTTTGGGTTCCATCCCATCGCTAATCCCCAAGAACAAAATTTAGCATCCATATAGGAAAACATCTAGTATTTAAAAAGTGCTTCAAGGAGGGAATAAACATCAGACCTACTCCCCATGGTCTCTTGAAAAATAAATGTCTGGCTAGTTGGAGAAGACCAACCGCTTAAGGGAATATTTTTTAGATGGGCTCACCACACCCCTACAATTAAAGGATAGATATTTCATTGAGCTAAGAACCCCCCAAGTGGATGATGTTTCTCTAAGCGCCCCTTTTATGGATAGTTTATTACCTACCACCAAATTAATTAGAGCCTGTTTCTGGGAAATAAATAAGTAATACTTTCTTCCCTCCCAACACTACTAAGAGGAGGGGAAGGATTTAAACCAAGGCCCTCTATCTCTTTGGGAAGTTTGGAGGAAAACGTGGAGGGTAGAGGTCAAGATATCAATTGAATGGAGATTGTGTCCTCCTCGATGTCCATTGAAGAATCTGAGGTCTCACAAAGACTCCTAGCAGAGAGTAAGGAAAGTGGGTCTTCTCGAGAGCACAGGGAAAGAGGGGGAAAATTCACTGGAGGATTGGCAAGAGGATCCATTGATAACGAAGAAATATTTTTTAATGATCCCACCCAATGTTTCCCCAAAATAGATAAGGAATTTATAAGAATATTAATAGTGGGGTGAGGAATATAATTCATACCAGCACTTGACACTAAGTCCCCTTGCGAAGCTTGAATATCCACACATTCAAAGTGTGAGGGGGATCCTACCTCTTCCCCTTCTTTGGTTTTTGAAGAGAATATATTTGCATTCAAATTAACTTCTAGTGGATCCCACGACATATCAGAATATGAGTTACCTCCCCCCCTAGCACAATGACTAGAGGTTTATCCCTTTGATAAGTTTTTTTTTTCTTCCTATTGGATGTATGCGTTGAGACCCACCCAATCTCCCTTAAATGGGTAAACTACATGAATTTTCAATGTGCCCATATTGATGGCACCTTTTGCATTGAAAAGGGACTCCTTCATAGTCCAATATTTGCTTCAAGGATTTATCTCACGAGATTATATTTATCTCACTAAGAAACCCTTTCCATAAATTTAGAGAAACCAAAATCCTTTCCACTTCCATCTAACCTGTATCGATAAAGGACATATCTGCATCCAGGTAGGAGCCCAAAAATTTCACAAGATCCATGAAACTTTTCTTCGTCGAGAATTCCATAGGAAAACTAGGGATCCTAACCCATATTGGGGCTACATCCAATTGTTCTCGATTCACATTGAACATGGGAGACCATTTTTTTATTAGAATGGGGGTCGAATCAATGGTCCAATTATTCCTTTGAACCCAATTATCCTCTGATATTGATCTAAATGTGAAGCAGAACTAACTCTGTGATAGGGTCTGAATCGATGGAGCATACTTTAGAGCCTTGGACCACATGCTTTGTGTCCTATATTTGAGGAATTTTGGGTTGAAATGAAGACCATGAGCCAACCCTACTAGATCCATGTCCACCAAACCCATGACCTCAGGCATCGAGATGTCCACCCCGAGAACTAAATTTTCCTCCCCTCTATTCTTTACACAATTTATTTTCCTACTCCTTGGAGAATATTTTTGAGGCAGTGATCGATTCCTTTCCAGTACTACGGACCTTGCAAGGGGGTTTTCCAGGCCCACCCAGTCATCGCAAAGTGATCTTTCTTCCCGAAGCCAGGAATCAGGAGCAACTAACACTGAATCCACAAAAGAGGCTAGATCCCTCAAACCCCCATTGACCAGAGACATATTTGGGGATGATACATTTGGGATAAGTTGGGTGAATCACCCCCCAAAATATCCATTGTTGGATCCACTCCCATAAAACCTATATCTGTGCTCCCTCCTTCACCAACATAGCCATTTCCAATCCCTAAGATAATATCTAGCCAAAATAACTGTGGCAAGGAAAAAAAACCCCAAGATGAACAATTATTTTTAAGAAAGGGACAACTTTTGTCTTCTATAGACATATATCTCCCCGTGGCATCCCATCATGTTTCCAATCCCAAAGTAAGAGGGTTTGTTTGAGGAGAGGAAAAAAACCTACGCACTGAAGAAGAAACCATTGCCTCTGACGCACTAGTAAAAAAACCTTCCTAAGCACTTTCCTAACCTCCATCGTTAGATCGGGAGAGACCCACTCCATGCAAGGTGACCACACCCTTCCAATTGGCGAGCTCTAGATACTATGACCCACCAATGTTTTGGGAGTGTAGTCCACGAGGTCACCAATTTCATTTAACGACACCCATGGGGTAGAGCGAGAAGCTAAATCTAGATCCCTTGACATGTTTGGGGTTTACCTATGTAGAGAGAAATGCCAAAACCTTCCTAGTAACCGACAAAGAAAGAAAGGTGCATCTCGATAAAAAGGATACTATCCTAACCTATCATTTATTATTCTTCTTATAGTTGAAAATAAGTCATATTTAATCCTTCTAATCAATCCCTTGATTAATGGAGACTACCCCAAAATCTCCTAAAATTATGCAAACTATTTTGTGGGATTAGTTTCACTCTTAGAAAATTCGAGTTTCCTCAAGAAGTTGAGATTATAATTTATTGGGGTCATTTAATGCTTCCTCTAAGCACTAGCATCTTTTAAATAAGGTGAAGGGAAAAGATTCCTTAAAAATATCGACAACCATCAAGTTTGTCTAGAAGCACGAATGAGGGGGATCAATACTGTCTTGTTGATTCAATTTATTTAAATTCTTAGGATTTATATCATAATTTTCTTCAGATAAAATACATGCCTAAATCCTCAAAAACATCAAAGAAATATTTTCATCATAGTCAAACTCAATAATTTAAGAAAATCATGCATAGATAAATGAGCAAATGACACAATAGCTTCAATAATTATTAAAAGACATAATTGTTTTGCATCAGGGTTTGGTCTTAGGGAAAAATGCATAAAATGTGTATATAGGATGGGATAACTAAAAGGAATTATGGAGGCCTATCGATTTATTATCTAACAATCTGGGTAAAAAGTCACTTGGTTGTAGTGTTTTTGAAACATATAAGGCTTCTTATTTTCATCACATTTTTTTGAGTTAACGCATATTAGTCCACTATCACAATATTCCTTTACATTATGCTAAGAAAATTCATCCCACCACACACACCTAAAATAACACATTAGAAAGATGCCAAGTCCACTTGTTGAATCTCTTCTCGACATATCTTATCTTTCCCTTTGTTAGGTTTTGATCATGGTAGCTTGAATGACTAGATTGGTTGACCTCAACCTTCACTCCACAATAAAGTTTGTAAACATTCATTCTATAGAAAATAATTATAAGATAATTGAATTGCAAATTATCATTGACCTTCTTCCATTGGTTTGGAGTAGCACATCTTTATTTTTTTCCCTCATCTTGATGGTCATCCCAAACCAATTTTCTTGGGGTATCATTAGCTTTCTTTATGTAATCATCACCATAACATAATGAACCTACCTAGAACTATAAGTGCCAATATAATATATTCATTCTTCATGAAAAACTATGGGAGGATATTTTTATTGATATCTACCATTGGTTGAATAGAGTAGTTATTGTTTTGGAGGGAATAAAGTTGACTCTATCCATAACTATGCTAAAATAGATGATTCATATTTCATCCTGAAGTTTTTTGGTCCATTTATTCTCTATATGATTTTTTTAACTATATTGGATGGGATACATATAACTTTAAGATCACGTCTATGTGAGGAATGCACAGTTGTAACATAGATAATTCCTTACAATGATATATCACTTGAATCCTTGGGATTATAGACACGTGTCTCAATATATTATGTGGAGGTTCTATTGCACTATATGTTTTTCTATTTGGATCCGAATCATGCTCAAATTTTGGAAAATATAGTTTTTCCATGTATTTTGTTATTTAGTGAATACACTCATTTGGAAAAGAATGATATGATACATACTCAACAATGAACACCAATTTTTTTATCTTTCCTCTTTTCATCTTCCAAGGAGGAAATTGTCATTGGAAAGGACCTCATGTTTGAGTACCTTGCAATTTGCAAGCAATTCCAATGTATAATGCCATAAAACATGGGATTAGATCTCTTATAAATTTCCTCGTGTTTGATAATATTTGTTAAAATAGAGGGAACTTAATTGGTTAGTTATGTCAATAGTAGTGTGTAGAAACACACATTTGGCATATCATAAATTGTCAATTTCAAGTTTTAAAATAGCATGGTTGTCCATAGATTGGTAGACCTTGACCCATTTCCAAAGAAAGGAGTGGTGGAATCTAATTTCAATATTTAGAAAAAGGTTTCCTTGATATAAGCATATTCCCCAACTTATTCTTGTTGAAGTTCATTTAAAATAATTCCCTCCAAGGAATAGGTACCCCATAAATAATCATCCATAAAAAAATATCCATTATTGTTTCCATCACAGGAATGTGAAAGAACTTGTGGTAATGTGTATGCTATGATTTACTGATTCATGGAATAACGAGAATTAAATAGGTTTTTAATCCAACCATTCCTGGTATTCTTCCTCTATTACTGACTTATAATTTTTTATCTCCATTTGACATCATGTTGGGTTGCACTAATAAATTATAGATTGGGTTCTCATTCTCCAAATCATAATTGTAGAAATATTGAACATTAAATAAATAATAATAGTATACATGACACAGTTAGTATGGAGAAAATTAAAACAAAAATATATTAAAAGCATGCTCAAAATATTCCAACATGCATCCATTCACTTTAGAAAATAATTTTCAAATTAAGAAAAAAATACATTATTCCCTTGAAAATTCAAAAATGCAATTAGTTCATTTTTCTCTTATGCTCCATGAAGCTATCTAAAGATGTAGTATTAATCAAATCCATCTTTGATGAGATATTGATGGTGTATGGAAGTTATATTTAATTAATAAATTGTTCCTAAGAGATAAACGTATGGCATGTACTACAACAAATTTTAATGAATTCCTTTTCTTAAAGAACTCTTTGTTATTGGAGTGTTTTGCAAATGAACAAATTGTACTAAGAAATGAGCATCTAGAATTATTTATGAACCATTCAATGTTTCCATGAGTTAGTGGACAACCATTGATATAAGACATGGTATTACTGCCAAATTGTTTAGAAGCATGATCATTCATGAACATTTTATACATGGAAATGTTATATTTGTATTTAACAATATTCTAGTAATCAAACCACCTATAATGAGGACCAAAAAAAGAAATAAGTGCTACTGATTGTTTGGGAGGAAGAAACATGTGTGGAAGGTTAAACATCCAAAAAAAAATTGATTCTATTTAATATTTGGATAAAATGTAATTATTATCACAAATAAAAGAATTCGGTACCAACATTAGACACAAGGAGGGAATACAACCAAGAACCATACATGGTGTCATTTAACAAGTTTGGCATTTACTTTTCCATTTGAATTTAAGAGAAAATTTCCCAGCACCCTCTAATAATTGAACCAACATTAGTATGTACTTGTACATCATTCCTTTTAACTTATACAATGTTTTGGAACTCATAGTATAAAAATTTTGGGTAGTATTGATATCATACAATTTCTCATTAGAAATTTCTATTGAATTAACAAAAGGATATGTGTTAGTCAGTTTCGAACTAAAATCAATTGATTTGGCTTCCAAATTTTCAAAAAAATGAGCATATGAAAAAGTTTATAAATGTCATTTGTATATCACCTATTGGGTCCTTAACAAGAGTGAAAACTATCAAACTATCAACTTGGGGTATTCAATCATTAATATAATGGGACACTCTGATAGATCAAGTGTTCATCTTCAACCATTTACATTTTCAACAAGCACATACTACTAGGATGTCCTAAAATATGTCTACTTCATGTTAAAGTAACGCTAGCCTAGGATGGTTTCTTGAAGGTAACATGCTATAGTTGGTAGGGTAAAGTCATTCTCCATGTTCATCTACTATATGCCTATGTTCTCTTGCTCCAGATAAGATTGTATGACATGTTTTTATTGGATAGATTAGTGAAATACCTTCCACATCTGAACTTGATATAGAATCAAAATCCTATAAAAATAGAGACAGTTGTTTAAGTTATAATAAATTCAGATGAAAAGGTAAGGGATATTCAAAAACAAATATTGACATATAATTAATTTTAGAAGTCTTACTAAAATAGGAAGGATATCTTTATGAAATTAGATAATATTTTTCAATATTGAATACAACATCTTCAAAATAGGTGATTTAATATCACCACTTTATTTTATTTTCCACTATATTTGAGCCAAAACCACAATAATAAATAATACAAGTGTGTAATATTCAAACAAAGTAATGAACACATTTCATTTAGTAAGATGTAACATTGTAACTTAAAATAGACCCCACAATGAATTATTTTGGTCATCTATATGTTTTTTTAGACTATCATAAAATTGTTTTTTTAAAGTATGAGCACATTTTTTTAAGTATCTAATAAATTGTTTTCAAAAGATGATAAACTTAAAAAAAAATTCTCTTATATTATTTCATATTGAATTTTATAACGATATTAGATAACATATTTGAAGCCTTTAAATTCACTAGTGTAAAAATTGTGATTCCCACACTAATGAAGAACCACAACACCCTCCTAAAAAGAAAAAATATATGAACAATATAACAATGAACTGGTCCTAAATTTCCTCCTAAAAAGAAAAAATATATGAACAATATAACAATGAACTGGTCCTAAATTTATTTAGAGTGGTGTTGGAATTTAATATAAGAGGGAAGGGAATTTACAACAATATGGAGTAAATGAGTTGGAAAGAAGTTATAGTTACATACTTTCCAATTATAATTTTTATGTACGAATATTAATCAATTTTTATGTTTTTAACAATTTTTTGCTTTGTAAAACAAAAAAAACATTAAAAATGCTATACGAGATGATAAAGAAAATATGCTACTAGGGATGTAAAAAATAAATGTATAAGAAGATTTTCAAAGAATTTAGAACAATTCAAATGTTATAGGAAATAACCTAACAACACTAATAAACACATGGAAGAATCATTTTTTTTTTTTTTGGATATGTACATTATATATTGATTTTTTCCAATTACTAATTTTAATTGTCGTCTTGTTGTTGGAAACACGTTGAAAATAAATTCATTACAAACATAAGATTGGACAACATGGAACAAATGAGTTGACCTCAATGCTTATGAGCAATATTAGTTTTTTAAGTTTATATTTCATATATTTTTAGATTAGAATTAATTTACAATTAATGAATGTTTGTTATATGGTATTCACATATAAAAAAGGCATTAAAATGTTTGATTGACATTGGATTGAATATTGATGATGATTATATAATGGAGAATTTTTTTTAGAAATGTTTATGTAAATATGTTGTTTTTCAAATATTAAAACACAAAAAACTTTTAATTATATTTAAATTTAGTTATGAATTATAAAGTTTACAATTTTCAAACTATAAACTATATAAACTATTGATAACAACCGACAAGAAGTACAACTTCCCAACAATATATATTTTTCATAAAATAAAATAATGAATGTTGTGGTGAGTAAATTTCCACACATCATATATATCCAAAGTAACAATATATATTATTAACAACATATAAATATCCACATTAAGTATATTACATTGTAAATAGTGATATATTCAAGTTACTCAATATAACATTGGAAGTAATGCAAGTACAACCTCCTCAAGTGACGAAGAAATGAGTCCTACAAAACCCTCAACAATAAAAATAGTTTAAGTAAAAAAAAAAATATAAAAAAATGATATATTTTCTATACATGCGCATATTTATTAGAACATAATTACATTTTTTTTAATTTTAATATTTTGTTTATCGCATAAGTAATATTCCATATTATCTCATTTTAATATAAAGATATTAAAATATCTTCAAAGATCATATTTGGATTAGGATATTATTCAATAATATTATAAGATTTTTTAGTTATTTTAATTTTTTATTATTAAATAATATGATAAATTTTATACTTATATATATTAATAATAATAGTAGTAATAATAATAATAATCTATTTTTGAGGTCATTGTCAAATACATACTAGATGTATAAGACTCCTTTATTTAATGGATAAAAGACTTTCTCTACTCAACTATTAATAAAGTCTACCGAAATATACATACCCTACTCCTAATATAAAAATTATATATATATATATATATATATATATATATATATATATATATATATATATATATATATAATAT
>ML787741.1:205495-232697 GCA_009831015.1 Picea engelmannii | reverse complement strand
TATATATATATATATATATATATAATTATTAATTTTTAAAATCATATCAAACTACACATCAAATTTATATATATAATCTAACATAATTATCTTATATTTAAAATTAAAAAGCAAGATGATAATAATAATAACTAATATTATAACTACATTTCTACAATTACAATTGGATTCAATTTGCTTGATCATGTGTTATTTGAGTTTCATAGTATTCCATGAAATCTTGTACATGAGGAATTTGGTATGAATGAAAAGCTAATAGAAAACATATGTTTCTTTCCATGTGAAGATGATATTGAGAATGTTCATTTTTATGGAATTTTTATTTATTTATTTTTTTATTTTATTTTATTTTATTTATTTATTTATTTTTTTATTTATGGATTTTTTTTTTTCTATATTTATTTAATGTTAACTCATGAATTTGATACAAAAGTTTTTTTTCCAAACTTTTATATAAAAATCAAAATATTTAATCACTCAAATCAATTTATCAAATTATATTTTTAACTAAATTATATATGAAATTATCAATTTATCAAATTATATTTTTGACTAAATTATATATGAAATTATCATTAATATATTATTTTCAATATTGTTATAAACAAGTTCATTCTTTTTTGAATTTTTTAATTTTTTAATTTTTATGGATGAATGATTATTTATGGTTAACTAACCTTTTAATTAATTAGGTTGAAAGACGTTTATATTGCGAACAATAAGTTCATAAAATTTGTCTATTCATCCAATGAAAAGATATCCTTTATCATCTATTTCATTACTCTACTTTATGTTTTTCTTGTTAGTTTTCCTTATACCCGAAGAAAAGTTGATCACTTGTTTCCACGTTTACACAAATGTGAATGCATCCATACCAACAAACATCATCATAATGCACCTAAGTTGGCATGTTTACACTCTTGTATAAATGTTTGAACATATGTCATTAAAACATTAGTATATTGTCAATTGAGTAATATAAGCAATATGAATTATCATTGAATATTATATGTTCCAAGAAACTCATTGAAAAGGGACCTAAATCCTTGAAGAAAGACACTTCAAAAAACTGAAACTAGTCAATGTCTTAGCTTTATGTTGGGAATAAGCTAAGTCGATACATTGGGAATAACCTAAGCCAATGCATTGAGACACTTCAAAAAACTGAAACGGGTCAATATCTTAGCTTTATGTTGGGAATAAGCTAAGTTGGTACATTGGGAATAACCTAAGACAATGCATTGGGAATAAGATAAGTTAGATGTTTAGAAGATGATGGATGCAACAATAATTGTTACAATAGTTCCACTAACGACATTAGAGCCTAGATTTTGGGTGTCAATAGTATGAATGGTGTGATATTTGGGTGTCAATAATATGAATGGTATGATATAGTATGAATGGTATGATATGAGGTGTATCCATGTCTTCTAGTCATTCCCAACATATGTAACCAATATTGGGATCATCCATCTTCACAAGCACAACACAATAATAATTTATGGAAGCATTCCTTGTCTCTTAGGATTTTAGTAATGCTTGGATTTAATTGAGCAAACTATAGTTTTCATTTGGGCATACCTACATGAAGATTTTGCCAAGGTAAGAAATAGCTTATAGGAAATAATCATTAACTTGAAACGAATTGCAAATTTGGCTTCTTCAAGCATGTCTCCCATTTAATCACTGAATTCCATCATGCTCTAAGTTAACATTAACATTGTAATAACAAAATCCATCGGAAACCCAATTTTTTTTGTTATTATCCGCATCATCGTATTCTCCAACCAAATAAACTTGCATTCAATTCAGTCACATTTAGGTTGATATAAAAAACTTGAAGTGTGCAACTAGTTGTTTTCGTGGGCTTTAAGTGAAAATGTTATTAGTAAACAATATGTACATTTTGATCAAAACTGTCTTTGGGGACTTGGGGACTCAGTATTTCCTTCATGTCAATATTTGATTGGGTGGAAGGATACCCAATCACTACCCCACAAAGAACCAAACCATAACTTATTTGTCAGTTCCATGATTGGAGTTACAGTGCCATTTTCAATTATTTGAAACAAAATCACAATTCCTTATATTGTCTCCAGACTTATCTTCTTCGTTGATGCAAATATTTTTTTTTGTAAATAAAAAGGGGGTGGGACCTGTTATATTACGTTACCCAAAATGTACAAAAAAGAGCTACTTGGGATGCCAGTTGTCCCGCCTAAATAGGAAACCGGGACAGCTGGAAAGCCCCTGCCAAATGTCATCCTGGTCTCAAAATAACTAAGTTTTTCCCTGCCACGTCCCGCCCGGAGGAAACCAGGACGGGCAGTTTTGAAACTGCAACTAAGTAGCATGGGTTTTAACTAAAAATACTGTAAACTAGAAGGCTCAAAGCCGAGCTAATAACAAGATAGGAAAACAAAAACCAAGTCTGGACTTCCATTGACCTGCTATCCATCGCACTTGAGCTGATCCTCTGTCATCTTCCAGCCAGCTGGGAAGGCGTATGCACGCGCACAAGTTGGACATTGGCGCCTCGAATGTGTCCGGGAGTGGGCTGCGAAGTACATATCCAGTTGTTGTTCAATCCTCGCCAGCCGAAAGGTCCGGTCCCCCAGCAGGCTTCTGATCTCAAAGATAAGGCTGAGGCATTCCCATTTGGTTGAGGGCGGCTGCTCCTGACTGTTGCCTTCACTGAAGTCCTTGTTATGCCCAGGTGGATTGTCCTTCTTAGCCTTTTTGAATGAGTCAGAGGGTCTCTCCTCTTCTATATAGCAGGGGGAGTGGGGCACTTCGGTACTGTCATCTTGGGGGGCTACGTTATCACTAGTGGATAAGGGTCGTCTTCCTTGACCAAAGTTTGAAGGCGGGTGCCAATTTTCGGGTACAGTAAACAACAGGTGTTCCATAAAGCTCTCTGGTATGCCTCCTTCAGGAATCTCTTCGACCACATACGCCATGGGTGGCGTGCGTGGTCTCGCTTTCCTCCGTCGAGTGGCCATGGCGAGGGCTGCCTCGAATTGTTGTTTTCGCTTCCTCCTGGACTTCACGGCATACCATGTCGCTCCCCTTCGTGGAGTCTCGCGCAGTCTCGGCATGATGGAGGTCTGGTGGAATTTCCAATTGCTCCCCCGAGAGGTCGCTCTGCTTCCTATCGCGCAAGGAATTCTATGATATGTCACCTGCACCTGCGAGTTCTCAGAGAGGCGACAGTAATTTTGTTGTTCTGTTGGAGCGAGAACAGCCCAGAGCTGTTGGTTCTCTCCTCCAACGATCCGAGCTATGAAAAGTAGCAAGAGCCGAGCCTCCATGGCTATAATGGCCACTTGAATGGTGCTAGCCAGACTGGTACAACTCTCACGAGCGAGAGGCCTCGTCGGGTTAATGCTATCGCGAGAATTCATGGCAGGATTGAATTGTGAGGGGACGCTGGCCGGTAGATGTATTAATGGGACGTCCCGGCTGGCTCCCGCGTGGATCTCTTTCTCTACGTGTCACCCCATCCGAGGTTCGTTGATGCAAATATTATTAGCTTGGTAAAAAATATATTCTTCCAAAGCCAAAATTTACAATTGCATAACAGATTCAACATTTGATCTTACTGGGGTTTTACACACATGTTCCCCATTTCCACTAGATTTTGCTCCTTCTGCTCTGAACTTTACCCCAGAAAAATCATCAATCCGATCTTCAATCAATATACTGTTCCCGTCAACTCGAAATTAACACACAAAAATGCAGGTTACTTGGATTTAGCATCAATATATTTCATCAATAAATCGAACCCTCAAGTCGATACCCTTCCAATCTTCATTTCTGCACAATAGCCTGAGATACAATGTTTCCAATTTCAAAGTATGTTCCAATCCTTTAACACAATTCTAACTCGAAGCACCGATTTCCTTCAGTTGGATTAACAATCCACTTCTCACAAATTTAATTATGACATTTACACAAATCAATGCTAAAGTTCAATATAACTCAATAAACTTTAATCCAATCCCTTAACAAAACACATCAATTTCAATCCTCAATATGCATTTCAAAAACCATTATATATAAATCACATACTGTTTGGAAAATCTTGCATTCATATTCAATCATAGGAACAACATACAATTTCCAAATTTAATACACTAACTTTTGTTAAAACATAAGTAATGGCCTGATTCATACAAAGATGGGTGTGTCTGCCCTTCCCCTCTCTCTACCTCTTTTATTCCCCTCCTATTTTCTCGTAGGCTTACCATGATTAAATATAACTTAGAAATAAAACAATTTTGTTTTAGATACTACAATCTTGCCAAATTGATTCTAAGATCTTGCTAAGATCCATCCCTACAATCTTTCATGCATATGACAAGGTAGTATCTCATTCAACCAATGCTATCTATCCAAACTTCTAGATTTATGACTCATTCTCTCCAAAAATTCACTTGTCAATTTAGAAAATATAATTATTTACAACAGTATTTAGAATTCCTCCACAAATGTCTTAAGTCCTCCTTTTGGAACTTTGCCCCTCCAAAGGCTTGATGGCTTGGAAGTTGGGATGCATCATTTTCTCTTTCCCTGCATGTTTTTTTTATCGTTGTTATAATTGTGTTATGTAGAAAGGGGTGGTTTACTAAGTATTGGTTCCATAAGCTTCCATTTTAGGTGTTGCAATAAGTATTATGGAAAAAGAACAAGAGGGTTTCTAGCAATGTAGAATGATCATGTAGGAAGGAGGGCCTCAAGAGATAATGGGTTTGACATTTGAAGTGATGAAGAGGTTTTTTACAACATTGTGAGGGTTTCTCTAATTACATAAATGTTTACCATTGTGAGGTTTTTCTTATCCAAGGGTAGCATGGCTTTGTCTCCATTATCGAGCTTATGTCAACCAGTTTGATTTCCACTAGGGTGGAGGAAAATAATTGTTTACAAGATAGTTATGGAAGTTCTTATACTCAAGTTTTGTGTATTTCCATAGAATAAATAGTTATTCATTTTGAGAGGGCCTACCACAATAGTTAATTATCCATGGAAATATAAAAATAGAAAATATATTCTTGTATAGATATTGCATGATCTCCATTAGTTTTTCTTGATTAGTTTTTCTTTCTTATTTTTCTTGGTGAAATGTAAAAGCTTAGAGCTGACATTATTCAATGAGGTAGACAAATTCATGCACACTATTTACAAATTAATTTACAATAGCCAAGTGTTGACATTGTGAACAATTTTTTCAATATAATGTTGTTGCTTTCTCTTTTGTATATTTTGTTGTAGGCATGGAATTGGTAATGAAACTAGATGATAGTACTAACTATTTTGTTCTTGGTTTGTTTGAGAATCACAAAGAAATTTTTTCAATATAATGTTGTTTCTTTCGCATTTGTATATTTTGGTGTAATCATGGAATTGGTAATGAAAGCGGATGATAGTACTAACTATTTTGTGCTTAGCTTGCTAGAGAATCATAGAGAAATCCCCTTTATGAAGGAATTTCAACTGGCCACTTTAGGAATGTGGATCTTGAAATGACCATACAAAATGAGATTTGGTTAAAAAAGAGTTAACAATGTCCTTGGGTGTAGAATAATGAATAATAACAACCTCCATTATCATGGCTTGAGAAAGATTCAAGAAGGTCAAACATTGTCACATAAGAGGTCTTTCATTCAATTTAAAGGATTATTTTGCTCAAAAAACATCGAGAACATTTGCACAATACACTATTGACCTATAAGAGGCAATCACATTTGCACAATACACAATCTTTATCATGGCTTGAGAAAGATTCAAGAAGGTCAAACATTGTCACATAAGAGGTCTTTCATTCAATTTAAAGGATTATTTTGCTCAAAAAACATCGAGAACATTTGCACAATACACTATTGACCTAAAGAAGCATATCTCTATACACTATTGACCTAAAAAATCATATCTCTAATAGAACATGGTACATTTCAAATTCTATCTTCCAAAATTATACCATAATAAAATAAAGGAGCAAATATGTTCACTTGTTAAATTATTCTTAAAATATCTTGCATAGAATGTTCAAAGTTGAACAAGCCTATAGCCATAAGCTATCCATGGATTAACTTTGAACAAACCAATTAGATGACCGCATGTTGCTTGTTTAATTTTCATTTGTCAGTGTTTATGCAAGATTGATGTTCTTTGTCATGCAAATCGTATCGTTTCCCTAAAAAGGTGGTTCTCATGCTCTCTTCAATGCCATGTATTGTGTTGATAGTTGTGGAATTGTTGTTAACAATGTATGGAATTGAATATTGAACAAATATTAAATCTTATATCTTTAACTATTGTTTTTTACAAAATAACTATTCTTACATTGACATATCTATACATCTTTTAATACAATTGTTAATTATTCTTTATTGTTTTTTTTTAATATTTATTTATCAATACTATTAACATGGTTGACATTTATATATTCATTATTGTTGATGTGACTACATCATGGTAAATGCTAAATCTTCCATACTTAATTGCTAAAAAAAAAAATATTCTTTTGTATGTACTAGTACTTAATTGTTATTTATTATTGTGAATTGCAACAATAACAATTGTGCATGTACCAATACTTGATTGCTAAGGAATATTCTTTAACAATTAAGTACTATTACTTAATTCTTCCTTGTTTTCTTTTATCTCGTCCATCATTTCCCTTATGATGAGGCCTTATTTCTTTTTACCTTATTCCATCTTGTATGCATTATCCACCATTGTAATGGCTTTTCAAAATAAAGTGGGACGGGCTTTTGGTCACTCTACTTTATTCCATGGACTTCATATAAATTATTGGAATGAGACGTTAATTTTCTCATTTCCTTTCCATTGCATATGCCGATAAAATGCTTTAGAATAAAGTTTTTCAAAAGGAGTGAAGTGGCTTTTATAAATCCCTTCTAGAAGAAAGTGGAGATTGACATAAAGACCGAATGATGATGGCACTTGGTTTAAATTACCTTATAAATTTGTACCTCAAGGAAGTGGAAACACTATTGTTAGCCTTAAAGATTCTCCCTCAACTAGCCTTTTTTTTTTAATTTATTAAAATATATTCAAATGTGCTAGGTCAAATTATGTAAAATTTCAATTAAATAATAATAGTATATTTTATTGTAAAATTTAAATTAAAATAATAATAGTATATTTTATTATAAGGTAATTTAATATAATAGTTTGAATACCAGTTTCATGTAAAAGATTTAGGGTTAATTTTTTTTTAGTTCTACGGACTGTTCGCTCATCATTCCTGGAGACGCCCAAGGGAATATGTTTAGAAAACTCAATACCTTAAAATCACTCTCGATTCATTGGCTAAAGGATAAAAAGGACAAGGAACAGGCCGAGCTCAACAGCATTGAACTTGAGCTGGAGAGTCTCCTAAAACAAAAGCATCAGATACATAGCAGCGAGGAGATAGAACACAAGATCTGAGGTTTAGAGGACGCCCGTAACAAACTTCTTCGTGATGAGGAGGAGAGATGGCGTATAAAGAGCAGGATGCTGTGGTTGGCGGGAGGTGACAAAAATACAAGCTATTTTCATAGAGTTGCCTGCTCCCATAGATCAAAAAAGAAAATCTGGGAGATTGAAGATGCAAATGGAACTTTACACCACTCACAGGCTGAGATCAAGTCGGCGGCTTACTCACACTTTAAATCCTTTTTCCAAGCTCCTCCATCTCCATCACTTGCAGCGCAGACAACAACAGCCAGTTTATTTCCAAGAATGATCTCTCCCGAGGAAGCAAATTTGTTACATTCCCCCTGTTCAAAGGAGGAACTACTTGTGGTAATCAAAAGTTTTAAAAAGGAGAAAAGCCCAGGACCTGACGACTGGTCGGTCGAACTCTTCCTACATTTTTTCGAACTAATGGGACAGGACATCCTTGATGTCATTGAAGACTCGAGAACAAGAGGGATTGTAAGCACACAACTGAATAAAACCTTTGTTGCCTTGATTCCAAAAACAAATTTTCCCAGGCATTTCAATGATTTCCGCCCCATTTCGCTTTGCAACCTCTGTTACAAAATTATCTCTAAAATCATTGTTGTTAGACTCCGACCTTATCTCTCTCGAGCGCTCTCCGAAGAACAGCTTGGCTTCCTCAAAGGAAGAAGATTCTTGATGCTATTGGCGTTGCACAAGAATGCATCCATAGCATTAAGACAAAAAATCTACAAGCTATTCTCCTAAAGCTGGATCTTAAAAAGGCATTCGATTGCATTAATTGGAATTTTCTGCACCTCATCCTTATCCAGAGCGGTTTTGGCACTATTACAACAAATTGGATAATGGGCTGTATCTCCTCGGCAACCCTGGCTATTTTAATCAATGGTGAAGCTACAAAGGCCTTTCATTGTGAGAGAGGGCTCCGCCAGGGATGCTCACTCTCCCCCCTTCTTTTTATATTGATCCTGGAAGGTCTCAGCATCTTACTAAAGAGCAAACAAGCGGAGGGACTCTTGAAAGGAGTTAAAGTGGTAGGGCTGACACATATTCTTCATATCCTTTTTACTGATGACGTTTTGATCTTGACAAATGCAAATTTTGCCGAATGGTCCATCATACATTCGATCCTCTCTTCTTTTTGTTTTGTATCTGGTTTAGAAATCAATGCCACTAAATCCACCTTCTTGAATTCAAATGTGCAGGATTCCTTAAAACTCGATTTAAGTGAGATTTTTGGAATTGGTTTCCTCAAGCTTGAGGAGGGATTTACCTACTTAGGATTCTTCTTAAAATCCACCAGATACACTATAAAATATTGGGCTTGGCTTATTGACAAATTCGAAGGTAGAATTCTCAACTGGAAGAACAGATTTCTCTCTATGGGGGGAAGATATATTCTGATTAAAGCAGTGCTGGAAATCCTTCCGGTCTATTGGATGGCTTTAGCACACATCCCAGCCACCGTTTTGAAGTCGCTCCGTCAACTCACCTTCTCATTTCTTTGGTCCGGCTGTAAGAAGAACATAAGCTTTCACCTCAGCAAATGGGAGGAGCTTTCAAAATCGAAGTCGATGAGAGGCTGGGGCCTCAAAAACCTGCCTCTCTTTCACAAGGCTCTTTTGACTAACACTTTTTGGAGATTACTAACAAAACCAGGACTTTGGAGTTCTGTAATCAAAGCAAAGTATCTTCACCATCTTCCGGTCCATATTTGGATAAGATTCGCGGAGGTTCATCCTTTAACAGGTTCACAGTCTTGGAAAATTTTTTTTTCCACTCTTCCGATCATATTAAAGGGGCTCTCGTGGAATCCTGGAGATGGTCTTCTGATCGAAGTTGGCAGCGACTGCATACTGGGCTTAGGCAGAAAAGCTATTCTCTCTCCACCGCTGCGTGCTCATCTACAAGAAAAGAACCTTCATTTTTTACATCAATTCTACTGCCCGTCCATTGCCGACCCACTTGGCGACTCTTGGCGGAGCGGTTCAGATCTCCAACTAGATTCAGATCACTGGGCCGAATGGGCAGACTTCACACAACATCTCAAAGCATCCGGCGTGCGTTTGCATTCAAAGGCATACTCCCTAATCTGGATGGGGGGAGATCGGTCAGGCCTATTAACTGCAAAGAATGTCTACCATGCATTGGCCGCCCATAACCGGAATACTTTAATTTCAAACTGGAGAGAGAGGATTTGGAGAGACATTGGCCCCTTAAAGCACAAATTGTTCGCTTGGCTCCTGCTCGAAAATAAACTTCTGTTTTGGGACAAATTGCAAGCGCGCGGTTGGGAGGGCCCGAATCGCTGCTCACTTTGTGCTCGAGACAATGAATCAACGCTGCATGTATTTGTTCATTGCTGTTTCACCTGTGCGCTTTGGACATATATCTCATCTGCTCTAAAAATTTCCACACATTGGAGTGGTGACAATGTTCAAACATGCTTCCAAAACTGGATCCAGAACAACAACTCCCTTTCAATGCTTCCGTTACACCTGTGCTGGCATGTTTGGCTGTCCAGAAACGCTTCAATTTTTAATGATAAGAAGCCATCTATCCAATACGTCTCTTCTCTCATTTTGGCAGAGGCAAACCATCTTGGCAAGACATTACAGGTAAAGCCATCGATTCGGTGTCCCTTTCATATTCCATTTGATAGGGCGGTGGCCTGGTTCGACGGGGCCTCACAACAAGGGGGCGCGCTTTGTGGAGCCAGGGGGAAAATAGCTTTAAACCCCCATACCTGTATTCGTTGGACATTGAACTGTGGACAGGGCTCTAACACAAAGGCTGAGCTTTTAGGTGCATGGACTTCTCTTGTACTAGCTAGTCGCCACATCGATGACTTGTTACTCCTTGGTGACTCCAAGATTACTATCGACTGGCTAAATGGACTGGTCGACTTCCGTGTGGCAGCCCTTACTTGCTGGAAAGACAGGACAAAAGATGCTACTCTACTCTTCAGAAAGCTTACCTTCCAGCATATTTTCCGAGAGGAAAACACTGAAGCGGACTGCCTCTCCAAAAAAGCCTTGCTCCTCCCTCCGAGCCAAATTTGCTTTTCCTATTGGGAGGATGGAAACGAAGGTCCTGCCTACAAGATCAAGCTTTGACTTGCATTTCATAGCAGAACCTGAGCTTTGATGGATATTCGTCTTGAATGTCGGGCCATTGATGGTTTTGATCCAAGTATTTAGTGGTTTACTCCTTGTTTTGCTGCTGTATGAGAAATCGACACATGCAGCACACTCCAAAAAGAGATGGATGGCAGCAAGCTGCTCACTTTCCACCAGCCGAAGTCAACTATGAACAAAGTACATGGTCGAGATTTGTAATTTGGAAAATCTGTGTGCTTTTACATTGCATTTTCATTGTATTTTCTTGACAGCAGTGAGCAACAAACAACACTACACATGCCTCCTGTAGCTACTAATTGTTGTTGTTTTTTGTAAAAATATTATATCTTTTTGAATATAATAGTGCAACTTTCCCGTGGAAAAAAAATGTTTTATTGAATGTCTTTACCAAATTAAGTTTTATAATGAAGATCGATAAATGAATTTCGAGTAGATATCATTTATGAAAGGCAAACAAGTGTTTAAGAGTTTCTTCCCAAAAAAATATTAAAAAATATTATTATTAAGAAAATGGCTATTTATATAAATAATAGTAAATTGTTATTTATATAAATTCTTGAGAAGATTTTGTCATAACATCTACGCTTAACATTATTATAAATACATAATTAATTTATAAGATATATATTTTAAATTATTTAAATATAATAAAAACAAAACTAATTTATAAAATATTTTTTTTAAATTATTTAAATATTTGACATCTACATTTAACATTATTATAAATATACAATTAATTTATAAGATATCTTTTTTAAATTATTTAAATATTTGATTTAACATTATTATAAATATACAACTAATTTATAAGATATCTTTTTTAAATTATTCAAATATTTGATGTAAAAACTAATATCTATTTTGAATTGTCTAAATATTTATATAAAAAATAATTTATAAAATATTTATTTTAAATTATCTAAATATTTTTAAAATATTTATTTTAAATTATCTAAATATTTTTCAAAACTAATTTATAAAATATATTTTTTAAATTATCTAATATTTTATGTAAAAACTAATATCTATTTTAAATTATATAAATATTCTTTTAAAAATGAAGTAAATTTTATAATTTTATATTTCATAACAATTTTATTGAAACATGAAACTTTCCACAACTTTCAAATTGATAATTATTAATCCCTACCATAAAACAATCAAAATTGTCTTTATTATTATATGACCTCTATATAACCATATAATCAAAACAACCCCAACAAATTTAAATCTTTTGATTTACATCTCCCCCAACAAAAAATAATCAGATCTTTTAATTTACATCTCCCTTAACAAAAAATAATGAGATCTTTCAATTTACATCTCACTTTATAACGAAAGAAGCATGTAATAAGAGGTTTAATTACACTTTCATTGTAATCTTGAATAACAATTTCATAGCTTCATTACCTATTGTATTACCTTCCTTGTTTTTATTGCATACTTCCTTACCTATCTTTTTGGTCCTTTAGTCCTCTTCTCATGTTATTAGTATATGTTAGGTACCAAGTCTATTATATTAAACAAAAAACAAAAATACTGCAAAAAATGCCAATGGAACAACAAAATGTAGAGAACCACAACACCAAAAATGATACCTTTATTGATAGAAAACAATGTTTACTTGCTTCTTATTTATACTAATTCTATCTTTTAAAGAACATCCTAGAGGAATATCGTTCTAGAAGCGGAATATTCTATTAATTCTTCTTACATTAAAAATTTTCACATTATTAAATAGGCCTTATTAACTAATGTCGGTCTTTATTACATAGAAAATATATTATTCTACCTATGTGAGGGGTTAAGGAGGTTAGGTCCCTAACATGCCCTTCCCCTTGAAGAACAACCTTGTCCTCAAGGATTGAGATGAGGAAATTGTTGCAAAATGGTGGCCGACACTCAGGTGGCATCTTCTGGAGTTGTATCTTTCCACTGAACTAACACTTCCTTGATAATTCATTGACATAGACGACACTCTCGCTAGTCAAGACTGATTATGGATGCAACTAAATGGAACCTTCTTCATCCAACTCAAGGAGACTAGTTTGAGTTTGGCACTTAGTTCCAATAACTTTCTTTAAGCATGAGACATGAAAAACAAGATGGATCTTAGAATGATTGGGTAGAGCTAACTGGAAGGACAAGGGCTCCACTAGCTTGAGAATTGTATACAGACCGTAAAATATAGGAGCAAGTTTTTGACAGTGTTCAACTTTGAGTGAAGTCTACTTATAAGGTTGTAGATGAAGAAACACCTGGTCCCCTTCAACAAATTAACAATTGGAACGACCTTGATCTGCTTATTGCTTCATTCGATTTTGATCCATGACTAAATTTTCTTTGAGGGTATGGAGAATGGACACTCAGACTGTAAGATTTTTGTCAACCTCCTAAACCTTGGAGACACCTGACATGTATGAGAGAACCGATGGTGTACTTTTCCTATAGACTACTTCAAAATGATTCATGGGAGTAGAAATATTGTAATATGTGTTGTAACACCATTCAACTAGGGGTAACCACTGAGCCCACTAATTTTGTTCGATGGATACAGAACACCACAAATATGTTTTTAAACACTTTTTGACAACTTCAGTTTGGCTATCAGTCTGGGGATGATAGGTGGTGTTGAAATGCAATTAGGTTCCCTAGAGCCTGAAAAATTCTTGTTGAAAATTGTTGGTGAAAGTTGGATCACGGTCAGAGACAATAGAATGAAGCATGCCATGAAGTTTGAATATATTATCAATAAAATGTGAGCCACAGTGGATGCGGTGAATGGGTGTTGAAGAGAAAATAAATGAGCATATTTGGATAGACGATCTACTACAACCACGATGACTGACTTATTTATTGATTTAGGTAGTCCAACAATGAAATCCATAGAAATATCCCTCCAAATAGCAGGGGGAATCGGGACCGGTTGGAGTGTGCTCAGAGCTTTGACTATTTCTCCCTTATTGTATTAGCATGTATCACATTTATCCACAAAGGTGCAGACGTCTTGTTTCATACCATCCCAGAAAAAATAACGTTTGACCCATTCATAGATTTTGGTAAACCCAAAATTCCTAGTTGTATGTGAAGCATGAAGCTCAAAAAGCACCATGGATTTAGGTTGCGACTGATTGCTTAAATACATACGAATTTTGTAGAAAATTTCTTCATTGTTCCAAGAGTACCCTAGAGAAGCTTCAGAATGGTGTTTTAATTGTTGAATCAAGCAAGAAAGTTTGGGTTCATGCAACCATTCCGGGCGAACAACTTGTAGCCAATCTGGTACAATGAAGGAGAGAGAAAATAGAAACCCTCTTCTTCATACTTCCTAGAAAGAACGTTAGCAACCACATTTTATTCTCCCTTCTTGTAAATGATATCATAATCATATCCAAATATATTGGTCACCCATTTTTGTTTCTTTGGGGATGAAATGCATTGTTCTAGAAAATACTTGAGGGTCGGATGATCAGTTTTAATTTTGAAGTGTTTCCCCAATAGATAAAGATGCCAGAGATCCATTGCATGCAAAATAACAAACATTTCATTTTCATATATTGATTGGCCCAAATGCCTCTCTGAAAGTTGTTTGCCAGTGAAAGAAAAAGGCCTACCATCTTGCATGAGGACTGATCCAATTCCTTTCCCTAAAGCATCACATTCTAGAATAAAAGTATTGGTGAAGTTGGGAAGTGCCAAGACATGATTTGTGCACATAGCCTCTTTCAAGGCATGGAAGGATTGATCAACAACTTGAGTCCAAGTGAAAGAATTGTTTTTAAGGAGAGCAGTGAGAGGTTCCACAATTTTTCCATAATTTTAAACAGACTTGCAATAATAGTGTGTTAAACCCAAAATCCTATGCAATCTCTTAAGAGTTTTATGGAAAGGACAATCCTTCATAGCTTCAATTTTCTTAGGATCAACCCTTATGCCATCCTTGCTGATAATATGACTAAGGTACTCTACGTTTTAGGCTCCAAAGGCACATTTAGACTATTTGAGGAGAAGTTTTTGCTGGGAGAGTAGATGGAGAACTTTATCCACATTTGGGATATTTTACTATATATGAGAATCTCATCAAAGAAAACTAAGACAAAATGATAGAGGAAAGGAAGGAAGACATGATTTATGAGACTTTGCAAGGTGTAGGGAGAATTACACATGACATATGACATGAGAAAGAACTCATAGTGACTCTCATGAGTTCTAAATATAGTATTGGGAATGTCTTCCTCTTTCATACATATCTGGTGGTAGCTAGAACAAAGATCAAGTTTAGTAAATTACTGAGCACCGCTCAATTCATCCAACATGTCATCAATGATAGGAATGGGAAATGTGTCTTCGATGGTGATTTTCTTGAGGGCATGAAAGTATGGACAAACATGCCAAGTGCCTTCTTTCTTGAGTACGATGACCACAGGAGAAGAATGGGGCATGGTACTAGGATGGATAACACTTACTTTGATAAATTCTTGAACAACATTCTCAATTTAATTCTTATAGGAAAAGGGATGATGATAAGGGTGAACATTTGTAGGAAGGATGACAAAGACTAGAGGAATGGAATGATCATGAACATCACAGGAAGGGGGAATTCCATGGGGAGTGGTAAAAATGGCTTGGTGTTGGGAGAGTATAGATTGGAGGTTAGGGTGCACAGAGGGTGTCTCAACTGCTTGAATGGAATGGAGATGGGAAATAATTCTCAAATGACATTTTTTTAGGAGCTCTTCCATTTCATGGGAATTGATGATCTCATGGGAGATTGTTGTGATGCCTTGGAACTAATACTATTGTCCCTCATGTTGGAGTTGCATGGTTAATTCCTTAAAATCCATGAGGATGGGGTCCAGAGTGCATAACCATTCAACACCAAGAACAATGTCACAACTTCCCATGTTGATAGAAAAAATATGATATTTAAGGTTGTAATGACCAATTTGTAGGTGCAAATTTTCACAACTCCCACCACACTTCATGGAACCACCATTGACAATCATGATTTGAAAATTGTTGACAACACAGATATAGCAATTGATTTATGGGAAATGTGACAGTGAATAAAATTGTGGGTGTTTCCACTATCAACAAGGATTATGACATTCCTATTCTTAATGTAGCCAATGAGCTTAATGGTTTTGGGAGAAAAGAAGTCGGTGAGGGTGTGCATTGAAATCAATAGTTCAACTTCTAGGGGTGATCTGAAATTGATCTTTTAAAGACTATGGTTAATTTTATGCATGAGTTGATTTACCATTTATAAATTGAAGAGAAGAAGAGATTTAATGAAAGAATGTTGCAACCATCATAAGGAATACAGAATATAAAATAAGCACTAAGAACAACAAACCATAATGAAAAATATTGTTAACAGAGTTCGACAAAGTTGCCAAGGTCTAAGGGCCTTTGTCTCAGTGGGGGAGGCTTTTGTATTAATCTTCAATGCTTCAAAAATACATTATAAGTACATCAAATGGATTACAAACTGGTCTGGTTGTGTTCTTCTCGACCTCAGGAATCCAACACAATAGACGACAATGAAAAAGGCTAAGCGTAGCTCCTGGAAATGGCCTACAAAATTCGCTTCCTCAATGGCTTCCCTACATAAAAATGGCTTGAGCTTCACAATTCATCATCATTTCTTATGTTTTGAACCTCCCATGGTTGTCAAAAAACTCAGGTTTATATATATATTTTGATTTTGGGTTCACCTCCCAACTTCCTCCCAAGATCTGGCCTCAAAAAAGGGCTCTAGATCCCCCAAAATGGGCAAAATCCACAAAAAATCAGGCTAAATAACCTAAAAAAATCCAAATCCAATGTTTAAAACCCAAAAATTGGAAAAATATATGGGCACGCTCCCTTTATATAGGCTCCTAGTTGTGTGGCACACCATGTTGCTAGCACTAGGGCTAAATGGATATGCCTACAACCCTTTCCTTCATCAGCTTTGGGTCCTATGGGCCCATGTGACCACGTGGTGGTCCTGGTCGTGCACCCTAGGTCATTAGCCAATGGTCCTGTGGAAGGTTGCCTTGCAGTCTAACACCTTGGTTGGTAGGATAGTCCTGCTGGGCGACGCTACATTCCCCAAACTATGTGCGATATCACCACAAATACAATAAGTGTCGTTTGTTTAAACAATTAACAAACACATCCAAGTGGCTAGTGCATGGTGGTTAGAATGTTGGCCAAGCCCAGAGGTTGGGGGTTCAACTCCACCAGAGTGTAAACAAAATTTTTGAACTGGCCCTCATTGGCCTTATCCAGGGTTCCATGTGGCACCCTATGATTGGACCACGTGTCACCCTATGATTCTCCACCGTACACACAATCAACGCACAACCAATGACACAGTCACCTTGCCAACTCATCTGCATAGTCAGCACACTTGCCACGTGTCACACCCAGATCTTTCCACTTCACTGCCACATATGATTCGTACCCTGCCACATGTCATCCATAGACTACTATGTGTCACGAACTGAGCCTGCCACGTCATCGTATGGAATTCCACGTTAGTGTCCTTACAGTCCATGTGTCTACCACATCAGCACCCGAAAATGCCAAAACTACCTAACACATGTCATGCTCTAGTGCTGCCAAGTCACCATGTTGATTTAATCATGACATCATGCTGATGTCATATGCCACTTCATGCTAACGTACTTTTGACGTCACTAGTATGACCTCTAATAGTTGACTTTGACTTTTTTTTACATGTTTGGGAAAAATTTCAGAACGCGATAACTTTCGCACACTGTGTCCATTTTTGAAAACAAATATACTGTCAGAATCAACACGACGAGCCCTATGCGATGGCGCTAGTTTCGTCTAATTCTGAGAACTTTGAAATTTTGGTCTTCTTGGATCCATTTTGGATCATTCCTCCCCACTAAGACCTTTTTGTCCTCCAAAAGGATATTAACTAGTTATCAAGTTTGGGATAGGCCTCCCCACTTGCCCTTTGTCTTTAAACTTTGTCCTTTGTATTTAAAATCTATCATGTGCACCTGTCGCATCATAATCAATTGCATAATAACCATGACAATTGAAAGCATATTGTTATCCATTTGAACTCGTTCACATATTACTGAATCCACTACCATCCATGTAGAAAACCTTAGCAACAATAACATCATAAATATGACTGAAAATGAACCAATATGTTTGACGAAATGAACCAATATGTTTGACGGGCTGATACAAAATTAACTTATCTTGAAGCAAAGTATGATTGAGCTCCCATCCTACAACTATCTCATGTTCATGCTTAAGATCAACTACTTTACTTGGAACAATTATAGGTGTATTTCTTACATAAGTTGCCTTCTTTAATTGTTCCATTGTTAGAAGAGATTGATTTTCTTTTATATGATGAGCATGTACAACATATTCAGTTCCCTTTTTAAACAAGTGATATTGATTTTGCTCCTTGTAGAAGATTGCTTTGTGATCATATAAATAAGGGCTTCCTAAGACCATTCCACATGTTTCTAGTGGCACCACATCACATATTACTTAATCCACATACGTAAATGTAATTGCAATTTTTATGATACATTGCTTTGTTATGGGAAATTTGTGATCTTTGCTTATCCAATTTAGTGAATAGGTTTTGTGATGCATCTTAGTTTTTAATCCCAATTTCTTAACCACTTATTCTGAAATTAAGTTAGACTGAGATCCACCATCTATCAATATATATATCTTAGTATGTTTCATTATGACCCTTATATGAAACAACTTACTTCTTGAATCAAAACCATCACCAATTTTACATGTCAAACCAACTGTTGTGATTTTAGACTCATCACCGTAATCTGATCCCAAGTCTGTTGGTCGGTTGTTGTTGCAAATTTTTGCCTCCCTTTCGTCTCTTTGAGCCACTTTGGTCTCTTCCTTGGGTCCAATTTCCATCAATTCTCATCATAATTCCCTTCTTTCTTGTAATGCTTGCAAGAGAGCTTCTCTTCCTTCACTATCGTTGAATTTTCTTTCTTTCCATTCCCTTTTCCTTTTCCTTTTTTATTTGAAGATGATTCCCTTGATACACTAACTACAATTTTTCCCGTTTCAATATATGTTGCTTGGAAATAAACCTCATCAAGATTATTAGGTCCAAACATAAATACAATATTACGAATATAAGCAGGAAAATGTCCTATATACTTCATAAGAGTTTCTTGTGTAGTCAATGGAACATCTAACATCAAAGTCATCTTACAAAATTCATCTATGTATTCCTACACCGATTGTCCTTTTCTTAACTTAAGAAGACTTTTCCATTCAATTAAATCCTTTTCCTTATATCCCAATGGGTAGAAATGTTTTCTAAGTGCGGAAATAAAATCATGCCATGATTGAAAAATCTTACCAACTTGTTGAGTTCCATGTTGTATCTTACTTTGCCACTAGATGAGAGTTGTGGCTTCAAGATGAAATGATTCCAATCTGATTTTGGTTGCCTCATCTTTGATTTGTTGCACATTACAATATACCTCCGTCTTTCTAACCTAGTTATCAAGTTTCTCAGCATTAAATTTTCCATCATACATAAGCAAAAACATATTTACATCGAGTTTAAGTAATGACATATCAGGCTTATGTTTATGAGAATCTTTTCTTGAACAAGTAGAATTTGAACTTGTACTTGAAGAAGAAGAATAAGATGGAGATGAATGAGGTGAAGGAGGATATTTTGGAAGGTCCTCTCCTTCTTCACTTTTGTCTTTCTTTTAATATTCCCCTTGAACCGATATCTTTTGTTCCAAGTAATCATCATACAACACTTTTACCATCTCCAACATGGCAAAGAAATTTCTTTGAAACTCTCTTTAGTTTTGAGAAAGACCTTCTTTCGATGCCATCTTATCACTTTGAGATGTCCTCTTTCTTGATCCAATCTCAGGATCTTCTTCTACAAGATCTCCTTCACCACGACTTAGCTTTTCCCTGGTAATCATGCAAACTCAAACAACCAACTGTCAACCTTCTCTAATACCACTTGATCCGAAATTGATCTTTTAAAGACTATGGTTAATTTTGTGCATGAGTTGATTTACCATTTAGAAATTGAAGAGAAGAGGAAGATTTAATGAAATAATGTTGCAACCATGATAAAGAATTCAAAACATAAAATAAGCACCAAGAACAAAAAACCATAATGCCAAATATTGTTAACGAAGTTCGACAAAGTTTCCTACATCTTCGGGCCTTTGTCTCAGTGGGGGAGGCTTTTTTATTAATCTGCAATGCTTAAAAAATACATCAAAAGTACATCAAATGGATTATAAATTGGTCTATGTGTGTTCTTCTCGACCTCAAGAATCCAACACAACTGATGGCACTACAAAAGGTTGAGCATATCTCCCAAAAATGGCTTCCAAAGTTCGCTTCCTCATTGGTTTCCCTGCATAAAAATGGCTTGAGCTTCACAATTATTCAACATTTCTTCTGTTATGAACCTCCCATAGCTGTCAAAAATCTCTGGTTTATATAGATTTTGAGTTGGGGTTCACCTCCCAACTTTTCCCATGATTTGGCCTCAAAAAAGGGCTCAAGATCCCCCAAAATGGGAAAAATCCACAAAAAATCAGGATAAATAACCCAAAAAAATCCAAATCCAATGTTTTAAACCCACAAATTGGAAACATATATGGGAAGACCCCTTTTATATAGGCTCCTGGTTGTGTAGCATGCCATGTGGCCAACACCAGAGCTAAATGGACATGTCTGCGACCCTTTCCTTCGTTAGCTTCGGGTCATATGGGCCCATGTGGTTGCGTGCTGATCCTGGTCGTGCACCCTGGGTCGTTAGCCAATGGTCTCATGGAAGGTCTCCCTGCGGTCTAACACCTTGGTCGGTGGGCTAGCCCTACCGACCGATGCTACATTCCCCAAACTAAGTACGATATCACCACAAATACAATAAGTTTCGTTTGTTTAAACAAGTAACAAACACACCCAAGTGGCTAGCGCATGGTGGTTATAACATTGGCCAAGCCCAGAGGTCGAGGGTTCAACTCTGTCGGAGTTGAAAAAAAAAAATTGAACCAACCCTCATTGGCCTTATCTGGGATACCATGTGGTGCCTTGTGATTGAGCCATGTGTCACCTTGTGATTCACCACCGTACACACAATCAACAACATAGTCACCCTTCCAACTCATCTGCATAGTGAGAACACTTGCCACGTGTCATGCCCAGAGCTTGCCACATCACTTACACCTTCCATTTCTACCCTGACATGTGTCATCTGTACCCTACCAGGTGTCATCTGTACCCTGCAACGTGTCACGAATTGAGTGTGCCACATCATCATATGGACTTCCATGTCAATATTTGTACAGTCCACGTGTCTCCCACATCAACACCCAAAAATACCAAAACTTCCTGACATGTGTCATGCTCTGGTGCATCCATGCCAACATGTTGACGTCGTGCTAACATCATCTACCACATCATGCTGATGTATTGCTGACGCCAGCAGTACGACCTATGACTTTTGACTTTGACCTTTTTTTCCTGTTTGGGAAAAAGTTTAGAACGCGATAACTTTTGTATATGATGTCCATTTTTGGAAAAAAACATATTGTCATAATCAACATAATGAGCCCTAGACGATGGAACTGGTTTCATCCGATTCCGAGAACTTTGAAATTTTTTCCTTCCTAGATCCATTTTGGATCAGAGGGATCATTCAGTAGAGTAGTATCATCTATGGGGGTTAGCTTGTCCATAAGGTAAGCTTCAGCCTCCTCATCAACAACATCGTCATAAATTTCCATAAAAATATTATGTTCCTTACACTTGTGCTTGAGGGAATTTTTTCATCATAATTATAGAAAAAAACATTGAGTTGACATTCAGTCATTTTATCCCAAGTTAATTTTTGGATCTTGAGAGGGGTGGAATGAGGGGATAGATTGGTAGGTTGATGGCGGGGAATAAAAGAGGGTTTTCTATTCTGGGAAAAGACAACCTGTTGTGATTCTTTGGCATGTTTAAGAGCTTTCAACCAAGTCTGGGGGTGATCCATGAGGACCTGAGCATGGATTTGATCTTTTAGGCCATTTATAAAACATTCCCTGAAGAAGGCATCTGTCATGCCCTCTATTCCAAAATCCAAGTGCTCAAAGGAAATTATAAATTCTTTCATTTTGTCAGACTGTTTCAACTTGGTCAAATGTCCTAAATAGTGGGTGTCGGTGTCAAAGAATTCATAAAGCTCTGCAACAAACTAGGTTCAAGCATCATACCCTTGGTATGCATTTTTACGCCATTGCCACCATTGCCGTCATTTAGGATCCAGATAGAGAAAAACATAATGGATTTTGGTCAACTCATTAGTAATTCCATGCAAATAAAAATAATGCTACATTTGGGTGACCCATCCCATGTGATCGAAGCCATCAAGTTTATTGACCTCAACTCGAAGAAGATGAGGGTCACGAGGAAAGGGGTTGGAATGAAAGGCCATAGGATGGGATGATTCAACACCATCTACTTGGGAGGGTTGTTCAGGGAAGGGGGGTTCTTGGGATTGGTTCAACAACTAGTTGAGAGTGGCATTGAGGGTGTCAAATTTACTGTCAAATTTCCCCTCTAATTGGTTAAATTGACCTTCAACTTTGGAAAATTCGTTCTGGACTTATGCCTCAAAAAGGTCAAATTGGGCATTGTTCTTGTTGATTTCATCCTGTAGTTATTCAGTGAGAGTGGTGGCCATGTGGAAAGTGAGGGTTCATGGAAGGGGAAGTGGTTCCACCCAAAAAAGGCGAATAGGTGATATATATCACTACGATCAGGGTGACAAGGGAAAGCCAATGGGATATGTGTCAAATAAGGGTTTCGGGAAGGGTGGGTGGTACCACATAAAAAAAATTCTTATAATTGATAGGTGCCATGATGATCATGTCGAAAAGGGGAATCAAATGGGATAGGTCACAGATAAGGGTGTTGTGAAGGGGGTCGGGTCCATGGAAAAAAAAGTCTTAAAATTGATAGGTACCATTATGATCAAGGAGAAGAGAGGAATCCAATGGAGTAGGTCCCAAATAAGGGTGTCGTCCTGAAGAATATTGCAATGATGAAGTGCCTGAATTGTTAGTAGGACAAATTATGTAGGAATTTCTCAACCAGAATGCAGGAGGAAGGGTTGCACGACAATAGATCTCATCTCTTCCTTCTTGGTTCTATTTCTTTCCCAAGGGTTAGGGTTTTAAAGGTTCCTACAGACAAGGGTTTTACTTGTCTTATAACTCTTTGATATACGTGTGGGGTCGAATAGTAGTACTCGACTCAATATCTTAGGGAACCAACTAAGGAGGCTCAGCCATACCCTATTTGTACTACCTGATTACCTAGGTACTAGAGAGTATCTTCCCAAGTGTTGTTCACGATGTCACTATAATAGTTAGGTGGTTGATTCAATGATCTAGGGTTGGGTTAAGGAGACCTAGGAGACTCCCAATATACCTAATAGTATGTGGGAGTGATGTACATCTATAGATTTTGTCTGATGTGGTATTATTCGAAGGGTACCAAAAGGTATTACAGATGCTTCCAACAAGGTGAAAAACCTATTTCAGGTAGCCCCATGAAACTGTCTATATTTTCTTCTTGTAGTTTTCCCCATCGCAGTTTTACCTGTTGAACAACATATCTATGTGCTTTAAAGACGTCGATAGTACAAGTATCTACCCTGGAAAAAAAATCCCACATTTTCTACATAGGAAATTTCTCTAATACCACGTGTTAGGTACTGAATCTATTATATTAAGCATAAAACATAAATACTGCAGAAAATACCAGCGGAATAACAAAATGTAGAGAACCACAACACCAAAAATGATACCTTTATTGATAGAAAGCAATGTTCAACTACCTCTTCAAGGGGGAAACCTCCAACAGAGCAATTCTCTATTATAATAATTATCAAGAAAATACTTTCTCATGCCTCCTACTCTTATTTATACTAATTCTATCTTCTAAAGAACATTCTAGAGGAAGATCTTTCTAGAATTGGAAGCTTCTATTAAGTATTCTTACATTAGACTTGTCCACATTATTAAATAGGTTGTATTAACTAATGCCATCCTTTATTACATGGAAAATATATTATTCTACCTACATGAGGGGTTAGGGAGGTTAAGTCCATAACAATATCTTGACACTCACTCTAGAGTGGGGACTTGTTGCTCAACACCTCATCTTATCTTGTTAATTTATGATCTTATGCACAACTTTATCGAAACATGAAACTTTCCACAATCTTCAAACTAATCAATTTTATATTTTTTTATCTATTGGGTAAAATTTTAGAAATATTTTTTTGTTAAAATAAAAATATTTTAATAAATTTCAAAGTTTTACGTTTTTAATTAAAAAATTTAAACATAAAAGACCATTATTTCTCGTTTTTTTGGAATCATGGAACTAATTTTTTCAATTTTTTTTTTTTATGTCTAAACATTTTTATTTATTTATTTCAAATTAAAAGTATGAAGCACAAATTTACTAAAAACAAATTTTAATAAAGTCACCATTTATATGGAAAAGTAAAATAAATAAATAATGTATTTTTATTTATTTATGAAAGGCGAGAGTGCATATAAAGTTGAAAGATCGGAGTGCCTATAAATGTAAGGATTTGAATATATTAATAAAATACATCATTCACTGCAAGGTAGACAAGGAAAAATATAGGGGACTATGATTCCATGAGAGAGGGGGGATAAAGGGGCTAAGTCTTTTATTATTATTTTATTCACCCATCTTGGTTTAATTCGAAAAATTTGTTACATGAACTTCTTAGGGAGGGCCATGTGGTGCTTTATTGCATGTACTTATATAAACCCCTATTTTAGGTTGTTTGGGGGTTTTAATCACTCATTAATTTTGGTTACTCATTTCATTGTTATTCATTCCTAATTCATTCTTGCTCATTCTTTGTCTTGGTATGGGCATATGAAAATAATTATGGGAGGAAAATATCCATTACATGTTGGATGTAAGTAATTGTTGATTATTCCATAAAGGAATGGATTCCTGTGTGCATGAGAATAATAGAAATTGAGAGAGAACCATCCAAAAATAAGAATCCTTGGATTTTCCATCATTGATATTTCCTTACCAGTAGCACTAGAGCCCTGAAAAATAAGTGGAACAACCTAAGGGACTGCATTGCAGAAAAAGGGGTTCATTTCTTTGGCTTGTGAAGGCTAAAGGGGAAGACATCTGGTAAACTAAGATTGTTGTGTGGTTGGGAAAATTTTGAGATCTTGATAGTTGGTTGTGTGTTAGAGTTGGCCTAGGACCCGCCCTTGTGTATTCATAGCCTTGGCTCAGGGGTTACCTATTGTTGAGAGCTAGAACAACATTGTCTATCGTTGGGTGGAATGTCTGACATATGCATCTAGTTGGTGAATGGTTTATTTAAAGATGTGTTCTCTCTGTTTTTTCTATGTAATTTATATTTCGTTGTGTGTTTATTATATCGGAGATATGTGTTTATAATGTGCGTGCTTGTTGTTAATGATGTGCATGGAATGTCAATATTTTATTTTACAGTTTAGCACGAATCTTGATTATTGCATGTATTGTTATCATGCTTCTTGATTCTAATATTTGTTATCATAAAACATAATTTTCCCAAGAAGACAAATTTATAGGTACCCGGGTCAATGGGTACATTACAGTTTGGTTTCCAAGAAAATCTTTTGAGTTTGTTGGTGATGGGTACATCACAGTGGTAAGTGTGATGGGATAGTGCTTGATGGATAGTTTGTAACCACCTTTTTGGTCTTTGATCAATTAAGGTAGCTTTGGTTTTGAATAAAATATGAAAGGGAAAACAAGCATATGAAAATGAGAGTCTTTATTAAATAGCCTTGCTAAGTAGAAGGAAGAAACTCTTTCTTGACACACTAACTCATGGCCAAATTCATAGTTAACAAGAAATGAAGAAATGCTTCACTAAAGTAAAGAGGGAAGAAGCAACAAACACCATTTATTTAGTATGTCTCCTCCCTAGCCATGAATCAATACCGTGACAAGGAAAACCATGCTCACTAGGAAGTTGTAGTGATGACATGAAGTTATATGACTGGCAATTGGATGAACTCTTTGTAGATGAAATGAAGATATTGCGGGGGAGGATAAATAGGAAGGGAAATGAATTAGAATTGGTTGAATACCAAAATCTTAGACTCTACCATGTTAATTTTAAGAGCAAAGTTGAGTGTTGGGATAGAAGATAGAAACAAAGCATAGGAATTGAAAAATGTTGTAGTAGTTTTGGAGTACAAAAAGTAGAATTGTATAATCAATTTAAGTGTAATTTGTATTTTATGACTCACTAATATTCAATAAATTATAGTGACACAACACCTTTTCCATGTGCAAGTTTTCCCACATTGGGTTCTTTAGGTTAGTTTTCTATATCCTTTACTGTGCATATATCTTTTAAGGATAAACAATAATTTTAGTTTAGGATCTGTTGTGATAATATCCACATAGGGATACCTTGGTTGGATTATGGATCATCTAACCCCCTAATCCATAACATCTAACCCTTGATACCTCTAACCTAAAATCACTAAACCCTTATTCCAGTAACCCCACTAACCTATTAATAACTATCTGGATAACCCTATAGCCCAATTACCAAGTAGCCCCTAATCCACTAATTTTGTAACCCCTTTATTATCACCTTTTTTATCCCAACAAATTTAATTGTCCAATTACATTCAAAACCAAGCCTTTCCTTCATATTTTTTACATACTCAAGGGTTCCTTCACACTTAACCAATTTTCCCTTAACATTTTATTTACAAATATCTAAAACCTTAGCCTTTTCTTCCTTGTTTGAACTTTGATTTCATCTTGATTTACAAATCGATGCCAATTTCCAAATTAGATCCTCCTTTACCTATTCAATTTTTTTCCTTGGCTTGATTTCATGATCAGGGTATATTACTCAATTGGGTTCCCTTCTCACTATTCAAGTCAATGCCTTGACTGATTTCATGATCAAGACCAATTTATTAATCTAGCATTGTTTTCATTGTTCGAGTGGATTCCTTGGTCAATTTCATGATAAGACTTGATTTCTCAATGGATTCCCCTTCTCACTATTCAAGCACTACTACATTGCACGCAAATTACGACGGTTTAAAATTTTGTCGTATTTTTTTTTCTTTTTTTGGACGAAATATACCTTTTTTTTTCGGGGTCCAAATGTTGGTCGCTCTAGCAACGAACATTCTAGGTTGGTTGTTTTAATGATGAAAGTTTGTCTCTCTAGTGACTAACCACCATTTAGTCTCTATAGCGACCAACAATGGCACGTGTGAGAATCAAACAGTCATTTACGACAAATCAATCCTATATATATCTCAATTACAGAAAATTTGCTATAGTTGCGACAATCATTTTCTACAGTTGCGAAAATCATTCGGGTGTTCTGATGCAATGGTGTTCTGGTTTTTTATGAAATCTTGATTTCAATTCTCTTTCAAGAAGAAAAACATTGAATTTATCAGACTCTACATAGTTGAGATTTTGAAGGTCAGTACTTA
>ML787741.1:121202-131611 GCA_009831015.1 Picea engelmannii | reverse complement strand
ACATGGGGGTGGGCTTTGATCCACTTATGTGTGCATGGGTCACGATATTATTTAATATAATATCTATGTGTGCAACCACACATTCAACCACTACCTCATGGTGCCCCTATGGCTCTAGGTTAGGCCCTCATGAGAATTGAACCTTTCTTAACGGTGAAAAACTCCTCGCTTTTCACCATTGGGTCCAACCCCTTTGGGATTTTATTTTATTTCTTTTAATTTGAGTTTTTTCTATTTTTATAATTTTTTCCTAAATTATATATATATATATATATATATATATATATTATTTATTTAATTATTTTCATTTAAAATATTTGCTTTTATTTCAGTTTAAAAAAAAAAAATGTTTTTCCCTTTATTTTGGGGTTTTCTATTTGTTTTCTCCTATTATTCTATTTTTTTTTTCTTTTTCTAAGATTTTGATTGGAAAAGTATCAATATTTGAGGTCATGGTCTAAAAAACATTGCAATTTTAAGAAAAAAACAAAAAACAAATGTGCTACTTGTAGCACTATGTTTCAATTCAAAGGTTGATTTAGTGGTTTCAATTTGCAACAATTCCATTTGTCAAGGCTATGTTTTCAAAAAAGTTTTAATTTTAACCCCCCCCCCCAAAAAAGGGGCACTATTTTTAGCACCACTTTTTGTTTTGGGGGTCGATCTTAAGGATTTTGTTCGGAACTATACTAGTTGTCAATGTCATGATTTCAACCAACATATAATTTTATCCCCCCCCGTGAAAATCGATGATTCTAGGAGCACCACTTTTTGTTATTCAGGGATCGATTTTAAGGTTTTTGTTTGCAACTTTACATATCATGGTTGCAAAATTTTGTAATTTTAACTTTGAAAAGAAAAGGGTGTTATTGGTAGCACCCTTTTTGAAATCAGGATAAAAATATATGCTAAATGTGACCTCTAAAAAACTAAGAATTATAGCATCTTCTATTTTCCCCTTACATATTCCTATATTTGTTTTTACACTCCATTGAAGTTTTCCTTCATGATCCAAAAAGGATCCAGAGAAGACTAAGAACAAATCAGAACTTGTAGAAGCAACTCAGGACGCTAAGAATTGCCTCAACAGACAGAGAAAGGGAACAAATTCAAAGTTCTCAAAATTCAGTGAAAATGACATCATCGTGAAGAGTGTGTCACAATATTTCTAACGACGCAAACAGATCATCAAACGGAGTTACGGATCAAAAGATATTCACTGTCAAAGTTTGGTCAACCTAGCCTAGTTAGTAGGGGGATGGATTAGCATCCGTACTAATGATGTCAGCATCAGTACGGATTATGTCAACATCTGTACAACACACGTGGAAGGAGAAGGAGGTGATACATGTCATGTTGATGTCATCATGGTGATGTGGAAACAACAGAGGCTGCCACGTGTCACCCATATTTGGCATTTTTGGACCAATTCGTGGACCAGTAAGATTTTTCCATGTGGCAGTCTGTACAGTGCCATGGCACTGACGTGGCATGGTGATGTAGCAGGATGAGTTGGAAGTTTACATGGTAGGATGACGGTGTAGTGGATGACGTGGTCCAATAGAAGGCTTCCATGTGGCCCAATCATGGACTGCCACATGGTAGTGGGCAAATGCACAATGACAAATCGTAACCAAAAGTTTGAAAAAAATAGGATTTGGATGGTGCGCCAAATCTGGCAGGACCACGCCAAATCTGAACATAAACTAATGGGTAGAACCCCGGCTAGAAGCTTCACTAAATATATAGGAACTGACAAGACATATATGTATATATATTTCAATGAACAAGCCAAAAGGGGAGGCCCACAGGCTTGACCCTGGGACCTCCCCCCTTTCATTGCCTTAATATATTCACCATATACCAACAGGCCAACAGCCTTATATTGTAAAAAAATCCCAGCAAAATGATTAAAAGGTGCATCTGCCCATAGCTCAAGAAGAGGCGCGCATGAGTACGATCGGGCATACAGGTCGAGGCAAGTACATCAACATTTATTGCAGGTTGCATGGCATAGAAACCGAGACATAATTCTTCTTGGGAATGGGAGTGCCAGATTCAGATTGAGGCATGGAGACAATCATTTTTGGGTAATTCAATGCCACGAATTCAGTGGTGTTGTCTTTTTCCTGATCTGAGCAATACTTATGCAGATTGATTTCAGAATGAGGTATACTTATGTATTTTTCCAAATTATTTTGATGAGTTAATGAAAAAGCCTACCCATTTGATAGCAAGACCCGAAGACATATTCCACCAGGGACGAACTCCGTTATCAAGTTTTTGTGTTCATATTTGATGCTTATGTCTCTTCATTATTGAGATTTTCTTCTTTAATGATGCTCTTTAATTTATACTCATTTAATGCAATTCTTTATAAGTCACTTGATGAAAAGATCCTGGATCATGTTGGTATCAGAGAAGTCATCTTTGACTTGAATTGTTGAGTGTGAATTCTTACTAGGGCCAATCATAATCAGGGTGAAGGAACTCTTAAGACTTTCAATCTCGAATTTGGCCATGCATCCCAAGGGAAGAAAATGGAAGAAGAATAAAATCATGATGAACAAGAGAAAAAATTTCATATGGTCTTTTATCGCATGTCAGAAATGRTCGAACAATTGTATGGAGACTACGAGAAGAGGATGAAGAATAAAGGGAAGAAAAAGGAAGAACRTGTTGATGATGATGCTTCGATAAACCAAGGGGCTKGAGGAGACCCTCCTGAGCCTCCATCTTCATCATCAAGTTCTAGTTCTTCTTCCTCTAAGCATTCTCATCATTCTCATCATTCTAGCCATAAAGCCTCTTTTAAGAAACCATTATTAAAGCTTGATGTAAAAWTTTCTTTACCTATGTTTAATGGAGATGCTAATCCTGAAAATCTAGATAATTGGATCCGAYAGGTTGAAGTATATTTYTGTGTTCAACATATTGATGAAGAGGAAGTTAAATTACAACTKSCTTCTCTTCAGTTGGAAGGCATCGCTCTCGTATGGTGGGAGAGAAAACTTCAGTATAGAAGTAAGTGTGGTAATCTTCTTTCCTCATGGTYGAAATTTAAATCAGTGATAAGGAAGAAATTTTATCCATTGGTTTATTTACATAAAGCAATGATGGAATGGTAAAATTTAAGGAAAAGTAAGGGTCAAACTGTACAAAGTTTCATAGACGAATTTAGGAAGAAATCTTTTGCATTAAACATTCCTTTGGATTCTTATGAAATTTTAATGAAGTATATTGGCACACTTCACAGTTATATTCGTCATACTTTTCTCTTATTTAACCTCACCAATCTTGACAAAGTTTGTGTGCAAGCCACTCACCTTGAGAACATGGGAAAGCATGTTCAAGAATATCCCACAAAGAAACCTTCCAATCTACCACTTAAAACTTTTAATAAGTTTAAAAGGAAGGACAAGAAGACTGCCATAGTGACGAGAGAAGGAGCAAATCCATCTTGAACTCATTGCAAGAAAATCGGTCATGATGATAAACACTATTGGAAACTACATCTATAAAAGAGACTAAAACAATTCGGTGGAAAGGGGAAGACAAAAATTGTTGCTACAGTGCAAAAAGATCTTGGTTCCAATTCAGGAGGTGAAGGAAAGATCACAATGGTTGGAGTGCAAGGTAAAGATTCCCTTCATGCTAGTTCAAATTCCAATAATGAATCTCATGTTGATGAATGAATTATTTCACATAAGATTTGTATCTAAACACACTAAGATAGATACATTATTTGATCCAGGTTCCCAAGTAAACTTAATATCTGAAGCACTTGTAAACAATATGGGTCTTGAAATGAAACCACATCCAAAGCCTTATCCTCTTGGTTGGGTATGTGATAAAGAAAAACTTAATGTCACCAAACAATGTAGGGTCAAATTTGCTATTGCTTCAAAGTTGATTGATGAAGTGGATTTGGATGTTGTCCCACTTGATATATGAGGCATAGTGTTGGGAAGTCCTTATCTTTATGATAGAAAAAAATTCTTCTTTCGTCACGAGAACAAATACCACCTTACTAAAGGGGGAGTGGAATATATTGTTAGAGCTCACAACATGAGGGTAAATGCAACACTTGTTAGTGTAGGACAAATGAAGAGACTCATAAACAATAATAAGAGATATGTACTCATGGTCGTAAGAGAGAAATATGTCGGGACATCCGACGCTTTCCATGGATGTGATCCTTCTCATAAGAAAGAATTAATTAATATTTTTTTCTAATTATGATGATATTTTCCAGGAACTAGATGGATTACCTCCTAAGAGGGAAATCCATCATGAGATACATCTTCAGCAGGATTCTCTTCTTCCTAATGTGGGCATGTACAGGATGTTAGTTGTGGAGATGACAGAGATCAAGAAGCAAGTACAGGGCTTATTGGATCAAGGGGTCATCAAGCCCAATTCATCTCCTTATGGTTCTTTGATAATGATGGTGCCAAATAAATATGGCACATGGCATGTATGTCGATTACCGGGCCTTAATTAAAATCACGGTGAAAAATTAATACCCTCTTCCTTGCATAAATGATTTACTTGATCAGTTAAAGAATGTTGTTTATTTCACTAAGTTGGATTTGTGCAGTGGATACCATTAGATCAGGGTTACAGAATAGGATGCATGGAATATTGCCTTTAAAACCAAATAGGGATTGTTTGAGTGGTTAGTTATGTCATTTGGGATTTGTAATGATCCGACAAGTTTCATGCGTGTGATGGATAATGTATTAAAGCCTTTCCTAGATGATTTTATGATTGTATATTTAGATGGAATTTTTATTTTTAGAGAGACTTGGTATGAACATGTGAGGCATGTAAAGCAAGTATTGGATACTTTGCAAAGGGAAAATATCTATGTAAAATTGTCTAAATGTGAATTTGGCAAGACTGCACTTGTATACTTAGGTCATATTGTAGGAGGAGGACAATTAAAAATTGATCCTTCCAAAATTGATGTAATTGTAAATTGACCTGATCCAAAAAGTGTATCTGAGATCCATAGATTCTTAGGTGTAGTCCAATATTGGAGGAGGTTCATTTCAAACTTCTCCTTTATAGCAACTCCTTTGCATGCCTTAACCAGTGTGAAGAACACTTTTCAATGGGAAGGAAAACAACAAAAATATTTTGACACTTTGAAGGAGAAGATCAGTACCGCACCAGTATTATCACTCTCGAATCTTAAACAACCTTTTGAGATCAAGACAGATTCCAATAGATATGCCATGGGTGAAATATTGATGCAACATCATAAGCCTATATGTTACCACTCTGAAAATTTTAACCAAGTTGTTTTTAACTATCCTACATATGATAAATAGTTGTATGCATTAGTTCAAAGCGTAACGAAATGGAAGCACTACTTGTTAGGGAAGGAAACAATCATACATATAGATCACCAACCCTTAAAGTATCTCCAAGCACAGAACAAACTGAAAAAATATTGACACTACAGATGGATGGGTTTTTTACAAAAAAATCATTTGGTAATGAAGTACAAAAAGGGTAAAAGTAACAAGGTAGATGATATGATTTCTAGACCTCCTATTGTTGCTTCTATTATTTTGAGGAATACTTCTTTATCTCATGATAGGTATGTGGAGCAATATGCCATTGATGAATATTTTAAAGAAGTATATGAGAAGCTAACACATGGTGCATAGGTAGAGAACTATTGTCTGTAGGGAAAAATAATCTACCATCTTGGAAAGCTATGTATTCCTACAAGTGAACGAGTCCATGTAATACGAGAAGATCAAACTTCTCTCGTGTCTGGGAATTTTGGGGTAGGAAAAAATATGGCTCATTTACATAGGTTTTGTTATTGGCCTCAAATGAAAGCAATTGTAACTAAATATGTAAAGGGGTGTGTGATGTGTTCTACTTGTATGTCCACTAATAGAAAATTGGGGCTATACTCACCATTTCATGTTCCATCCCATCCATGGGAAAGTATCTCCATGGATTTTTTAGGGGGTTTACCAATGTCAAAAGGGGGTCATGACTATTTGTATGTTGTAGTGGATAGGTTCAACAAGATGTGTATCTTGATTCCATGTAAAAAGTAGATCACTATTGAGCAAACTGTCAATATATTCTTTCTGTATGTTTGGGTTCACTTTTGGTTAACCACATCCATTATCTCAGATCAAGATACTCGATTCCTTGGGGATTGTTGGACAAGCTTGTGGAGAATGATGGAAACCAAATTGAAGAGGAGAACTACTTTTCATAGACAGACTGATGAACAGACATAGGTTGCAAGCCAAACAATGTTACTTTGGCTTCGAGGCTACTGCAGCAAGCATCCCAAGTTATGGGATGAGTAGATACCCTATGTACAACATGCTTACAACTGAGCCTTACATTTCTCCACTCAGAGTTCACCTTTTGAGACATGTTTTGGGTACCTACCTAGAGTTCCTTTGGACTTGATGTATGGGAGAGATATCGATGAAAATGAAGAAAGAACATAGTACAGAGCCCACAAGTTCATCCAAAGGATCCAGCAGGTGCACCAAGTAGTCAGGGAACAATTAGAGAAAATTCAAGAATAATACAAATCTCGGCATGACAAGCACAGGGTTGATCATCAGTTCTAGGTTGGATACTGGGTATAAATTCACATCAACAAGGAGAGATTGAAGGGTGAAGGAAAGAAACTCAAGCCCATTCATTATTTACCCTTCACTATCTTGGAGAAAATTGCTACCAATGATTTTTATCTGGATCTTCCACCTTATATGCATATTTACTCAGTTGTAAATGTAGAAAACTTGAAACATTTTGAGCCTCCCATGGTCATGGATCAGGATGAGGAAGTTTCAATACCTTTAGTTGATGAGTTTTCTCCTAAGAACTTGGATGAGTTAAAGGAATATATCATCCTGGAAAGAAGGACGAGGACTTCACGAAAATGTGATGTTGATTATCTTCGAGTAGGCTTAAAGGGCACACATCCAATCAAGGCAAAGTGGATTGAGAAGGATAAGGTGAGGGAACTCTTCCCTCACTTATTTGTTGATTGATGAAAGCTTTTGGTGGTCCAAAAATCTCTTAATGGGAAGGCATGATCCAAAAATTATCCAAAGAAGACTAAGAACAACTCAAAACTCGCAAAAGCAACTCAGGATGCTCAGAATGGCCTCAATAGACAGAGAAAGGGAAAAAATTAAAAGTTCTGAAAACTCAGTGAAAGTGACATCATCACGAAGAGTGCATCGCAAGATTTCTAATGATGCAAATGGATCGTCAAACGGAGTTACAGATCAAAATATATTCATGGTCAAAGTTTGGTCAACCTAGCCCAGTCAGCAGGGGGATGAGTCAACATCTGTATTGTTGACGTTAGCATCAATATGGATGATGTCAGCATCCATACAAAACATGTGGCAGGAGAAAGAGGTGACATGTGTCATTCTGACATTAGCATGGTGACGTGGCAACACTAGAGGCTGCTACGTGTGACCCATATTTGGCATTTTTGGACCAATTCATGGACCAATAAGACTTTTCCACGTGAAAATCCATACAATGGTGTGACATGGTGACATGGAAGGCTGAGTTGGTAGGTGACATGGCAGGATGACGATGTAGTGGATGATGTGGTCCAATAGGAGGATGCCACATGGCCCAGTCATGGGCTGCCACGTGGCAGTGGGAAAATGCCCAATTACAACCCATAATCAAAAGTTTGAAAAAAATAGGATTTGGCTGGTCCACCAAATCTGGCGAGACCACGCCAAATCCGGCCACAAACTAACAGATAGAACCCTAGCTAGAATCTTCACAAAATATATCCGAACTGACAAGACGTATATGTATATATATGGCAATGGACAAGCCAAAAGGGGAGGCTCGTGGGCTTGACCCCGGGACCTCCCCCCTTTCAATGCCTTAATATATGTGCCATATACCAATGGGCCAATGACCCTATGTTGTAAACAACACCCAGTAAAATGATTAAAAGGTGCATCTGCCCATATCTCGAGAAGAGGCACGCATGTGTACGTAGTTCGAGGCGAGTACGTAAACATTTATTGCATGTTGCAAGGCACATAAACCAAGACATAATTCTTCTTGGGCCTGGGAGTGCTAGAGTCTGATATAGGAATAAAGATACTCATTTTTGGGTTATTCAACGCCATGAATTCAATAGTGTTGTTTGTTTCCTGATCTAAGCAATACTTCTACAACTTGATTTCACAATGAGGTATACTTATGCATTTTGCCAAATTCTTTTGTTGAGTTAATGAAAAATCCTACCCATTTGAGAGCAAGACCCAGAGACGTAGTCCACTAGGGATGAACTCCGTTATAAAGTTTTTGTGTTTAGATTTGATTCTTATGTCTCTTCATTATTGAGTTTTTCTTCTTTAATGGTGCACTTTGATTTATGCTCATTTAATGCAATTCTTTATAAGTCACTCGATGAAAAGATCCCGGATCACTTCACAAAAATGATTTCAAATACTTACTGTGTTGGCTTCCATAGAAAATAATCAAAACCAATTTTGAAATCATTGTTATGGAGCACAAAAAATACCAATGAAATAAAAACCAACTAGTTCAAGGTCATTATTTCGATCATCGATTCTTGCAATTTGTTAAGAACAAAATGTGGCAATGTTGCATCTAATTCAAACATGTTGTTAGGAATCATGTGTGTTATCACCAAAAAATTTCTCATAGAAACACAGATAATGGATGAAGAAAGTACCAAAAAAACATATCAATTAACATCCCTCCAACATTTATAGAATCAACTCAACAAGTAACATAACTAACCTCAAAGCCAACCCATGCACATCTGCATGAGACAACATAGGAGAATTTGCACAGATTGCGTGATAGACACAAATTTCCTTAGAGAGACACACTGATATGTGGAAACAGTACATTAATGCACTTGGTCATGCCTCAACTACTTCCAGATGGAGGTTTTCCATGGCAATATACCCAAATCAATCAAAAATCTAGCTTTGGGGTTGTTCAAGGGATAGGTGATACCTCTCAAAGGGCCCTTACTCACATTTGAAACTAGTTATGTAATAGCTTGCAATGGTCCTATAAATACATGCTTGTGGATGCAAACAATTAAGGACTTCATTAGAATTGTTATGCTGCTCAATTTTCTTTTGGAGAAGCCATCTATTCTCTTGAGAGCTATTTGAGCATTCATAGAAAGTGTTACACTTCTCACCTCTTGAGAAGTTTAACAATAAACTATTCACCATTTTTACTCCATTGTTAGGAGAGAAGAGATCTATTTTAGGGGACTCAAGAGACCTCCCAAGGAGGAAGAGAGGATTCATAAAACCCCATACTTCTCCTAGGTGTTACTAATTTGAATATCGGTCCTATTTGTAGCTATTCCTTGTTCTATTTTCATGTTTCCATTTGAGTTATATGCATTCTTAGTTTAGTTTTGTTTTATGGTTATTTGATTTGTTATTTTCTTTATGGTTGATCCACTAATCAAATAACCCACTTCGGTGCTGCCTTGTTGGTCTAACTAGGTAGTTAAGTGCATTGTTTTTTCTCACCCAAGTGGAAAAACAAGCACAACAAATTGGTGACTTTACTTTGGATTTGGATCAATTTCCTCCCTATTTAGGCATTTAAATATTTATTTCTCATCAATTGGTGTTTGCAGGTGCCCAAACCGGCCTATACCAACCTTCAGATTCAATAATTGAGCCTCTAGTCAAGAGAACTCAGTTTAATTTATTTTCTCATCGCTTGATTTTGTTTGCGTTGGTTTGAGTAGAACAGGAATGCAACTTGTGTATCTTACCTTTATTTACTTTGCACAATTTGTGTAGTCTATGCACTAGGTGTGACTGTCAAAACTAGAGGTCATGCATAAATCCTCTTTCTCATTGATTGTCAGGGTTTTTTGAGCTAACTTCACGAAGTAGTACTAGGTTTATTTTTCATCACTTTGTAAAGCCATAAATATTATATTTAGATTTCTCTCTTGCATTATTATCTAACTAAACATAGGCACTTAAAGGGGTAAAAATAACAACAAACTATTTCCTTTTGGTTGCCACATGGATGGATTAGTATAGTATTTGAACTCTAGAGTTAATCTTTTTCTTTTACAAACATCAAAATAATCGAGACTAGGAAGTAATTTTGATATCCTTGAGTATGATCTTTCCCTTGCACCTTTGAGTGATATGGGGGAATAATAAAATATATCTTAAGAAGCTTCATCTACCTTTAAATCAATCATCAATTAGGAGAGGCCAATACCTCTTAGTTTTCTTTTAACAAATTGAATCTTAATGTTAAATTTGTAAAGGGCCCATACATGCCCACATGCTTGCAAAGTTAGGATAGTTTCAAAGTTTTTAAAGAAATAAAAACAACTTAGGAAGTTAAAGGAA
>ML787741.1:103841-117480 GCA_009831015.1 Picea engelmannii | reverse complement strand
TACCACTTCATATGATCCGCCTTGGAAGATGGAAAATTGAAGCTGGAAAAGATACACACTAGCCAGAATCCTGCAGACATGTTAACAAAGGGAGTAACCAGGGAGAAACTGAGTTCTTGCTCAGTTTCAGTTGGTCTTCAAGACTAAAGATGAAGATGAGAAATTTGACAGGTCCAAGAAGGTTCAGAGTCCAACATATACAGCAGCAGTGGAGTTGTTGAGATCAGTCTCCAAGTGGGAGATTGTTGGTTGTGGAGCTTGATTATCTTCCTGATTCAGAGGTCCTTGATTTCAGCCGTGTTTATACCCCATGAAGTATTTACACCCCAGAAGTATGTACACTCTTCCACGCGAGGGAGTGCAGAGGGGGGGTACCCCCTCTGCGGGGTCCGGGGGGGCTATCCCCCCAGCTGGGGGGTCTGGGGGAAAGAGGGGGTTCGGGGGCGAAGCCCCCGAAGCAAAAATTGCCTTGTAAAAGTATATTGTAATTTCATTGTAATCTGGACCGTTCATTATAAGGTCGCAGATCTAACGGTAGAGATTATGTTAGGGTTTTTTTCCCTAGAAGGCAACCCTCTTTTATGAGGGAAATGTATTGTGGCTATGGATGATGAGGAATATTGTATTCTGAGAGAGGAGACTGTGAGAGAAAGAAGAGGAAGTTACAACGGGTTTTGTTGTAGGTTGTATCCCTTCATTTGTTGGATAATAATAAAGGAAGCACTTGGCAATTTCTCTGGTGGACGTAGCCCACACTGGGTGAACCACGTAAATCTGTGTCTCTCTTGTATTGTGTGTCTTCTGTGTTTTGTTTCTGCATTTTTTTTATTTTATTGCTTCGCGGTCCTGTTTTTCTAACACTTAGGGAGTTTAAATGACAAAAAGTGAGGACCCATATGCCCACATTGCTAGTGATCTTGGGATTTTGAATTATGCAAGGATTGTCTAAACACATTTAGTAAGTTGGATTTAAATAAGAATTGTAAAGAACTAAGCGATGTTCACATGATAAAATATTGCACTTAATTTATTAAAAATCATTTGACACCATCACTTCTTGCACACAAGAGCACCTCACCACAAACTTAAAATTTCTATTATATATTTGGAGTCACAATATGCTCTTCTCACTATGCCTACAAGCAATCTAGGAGAATAAGAAAGAATACATATATTCTTGGAAAATTTTCACACAATTTTAATCAACGAGGTTATTTCATGACCCCAATCTCACATCCCACTTCAAATACTAAAATCAACCCTTAAAGAAATCATTTAAGCCTCCAAAGGAGGAGCAAAAAATAATCTTGTAGTCTAAGATAGGATTTTTGGGGTAGGTATCTAAACAACCCACCATTATAATTTTTCACATTTGAAACTTAGAATTTGATGATTATGGAACCAAAAATCCTCTATATCAACTGTTCCTAGACCGTAAGGTAGGGGAATACCCTTGAAGATTCGAAGGTCGAGTTCGAGGTCTGGTTGTTCTGTGCATGCCTCCTTGAGTCACCCGACTCTTGGAAAGCATCCAACCCATGACCCATTTCTTAGGCCGAAAATCTAAATGTTGCACTTGATCAAGGTAACTTAGTTTTCAAAATCTAGTATTTCAACCCAAGTGACGGTTGTGGGCTCCAATCATACCTTAACCATATTTTGAATAGATGTTGGGAAATATCAACGATAGTTTTGGGATATGCCCCCTTCACCCCTCATTATAATTGATTGTTCATACCTTCAATAGTTCATCTTCCGGTGGGTTTATGCTGCATTGTTGAGTGCTTTTGGAAGGCCCAATGCTATTTTGAGAGGAAGGACGATACGTCTTTTAGGACATGTGCAATTTATTTTATTCCCCTGTGTGGATAAAACCCATACTACCCTACATTGTTTCTTGTTTAATTATTTTATTTATGATATCCATTTTTTATTACATGTAGCTATGAATGACATTGTTGAGATAGTCCAAAAATACAAAACACACTTGCTCATTTATTTCTCTCATCAAAACTCACACACATTTATACACTTGAATAACCTCAATCCAATATTGGGAGGTATCCCTAATTTGGATAAGACATCAACTCAACCATCCCATACACCAATAAATGAAATATTTTTAGGATCATCCTTGCTCAGTTCCACCTTGCTCAGTGTCAATATCTCAAATAACCCACCTACTAGTTCTCCAACACAAGGGAGGGGATCTCAACCTTCTTCACAAGGAATTACTTCTCAACCTCCACACACCATTGCTAGAACACCTCCTGCCATATCATATTTGGCATCACTCAACATTATATATTTGAAAAAACTCATGAATGACCCTATCTTACATGATGCCAATTGGCCTAACATGCCCACCAAATTACCTTCGTACATTCCAAAGTTTGAAGGGAAACCAGGTGATGACCCAACCAACCACATCATGTCCTTTCACCTATGGTTCTCTTCCAATAGTATCATGGATGATTCCATTCTTTTGATATTGTTCCAGAGAAAACTCATTGGTCCATCTGCCAAATGGTATGTGGATGATAAATTGGGGTCCCACCCAACCTTCGAATCACTATCCAAATCCTTCTTATCCTTATTTAAACTTGTCATCCACCATGACATTGGTTTAGAGACTCTCTTTGAATTAAAATAAACCTTTGTCGTTCACATCATTGATCGCATCCATGAGTACTGGTGCTGAAGAAGGATAATTTGCAAGGCTGACACCACTGCACAACAAAAGATTGGACTGGTTTCTCAAGTCACTAGTCTTGTTCATAGCCAAATATGTGGCCACTAATCTTCCTCAATATGAAGAGGAAGCTGTTATAACCCTATAATCTATAGGATCATCTATTGGCTGGAAAATTTTCACTCTGGATGTATTTTGACTTGAAAATAATATTTCATTTCTACAAATTATTTTCAAGGAAAGGAAAAGAAAAGAAAATTCATGATTGTTGATGTTGAGTGGTGTTCCCTAACCCCATGGAGACAAAAGAAAGGGAAGCAATTCACAAAAACCACAAAAAGCACTAAGCCTAAGTTTTTTCTACATTTGCACTTGGAGAATAAAGAACATGCTTAGATCGACGGTCGATCTAGCCACGTGTAGATCAAGGACTGACAGTGGATTCTGAACCCCCTTGAATGTTCTGTTTTTAACGGTGGGGGGCGGGGGGGTTCCAGAATGGTGACTAACAAGTGCACACAGATCTACAGTCATCATGACAGCACGCAAATGGACGGTCTACAAGCGATTTTGGACCCCCTCAACCGTTCTACCTTTAATGGTAGGGGGGGGTCTAGAATGAGGCGATTTTTTCGGCGGGCCTTATCCCAATGTGTCATCCATCCATTACATCATACCTCCTCTGCTCCATGCTACATCCTTCACCCACATTGTGCCCTCACTCCCTTGTCCTTTTATCCCTTGGCCACATCTCACCCACCACCCATCCATGAATAATCAAACTTAGGATAAAAAAAAAGAACAATAAGTTAATTAGATTAAATAATAATGTTAGTATAGTTAGAATAGGTTAAACTAGCTAATAACTAACTAGTTAATAATTAATTAATTAATTAATTAATTAATAGTTAAGTTAGTTTAGTAACTAGGTTAGTTTTTTATTAATTAAAGGTTAAATAAAAGTAAAAAAAAAAAACATAAAAACTAAACCTATCCTAAGTTCTACCCACCCGTAAACATCACATTCCCAAAACAAATTAAATCAACGGATATAAAAATTTCTGGACCCCCCCTCGCCATCTGAAGTTTAACGAGAGGGGGGTGTCCAGAATGGTTGTATTTCTTAAACTACCATTGGATAGGTGTCGGCTCCACAATCCAGAGGACCTCCCCCCCCCCCTAAAACCTCTTACCACCTCAGAGGGATCAGAAATACCACCCTTCCTAAACAAAAACTGCTTGCGCAACATTTTGACCATTCTTCTTCTGAAGCTGATTCCGGAAAAATGAAAATGAATTTTGAGAAACCGAGAGAGATTTTTCTCCATGATGGGATGAATAACAAAAACCTCTCTCATTTTTTTCACAGGTGCCACGAGCAGGGAGAATCTAAGCCATCTTCAAGGCCCATTTTTTCAGTTTTCCATTCTTTTGTTGCAGTCCTGATTTTGCGGGAGGTGTTTTGGTGAGCTGGAGGCGAATTTGGAGAAACTGAAGGAGGTGTTTGTCCAGCACATGCCCATATACAATAAACTCCTTTAGGTTTTTCCCACGTGTCATAATTAAAGAGAAACCAATGTCTGAGTGGACCTCTTTTTTATAGAAATTCAGCCCGTCTTTCATGACAGACAGTTCCATATTTTTGGGGATTTGTGGCTATTTTTGGCCAAGGCGGTTAAATATGACTTACACAACTTGTTGGGGAATCTATCCTATTTATTCAGATTATTTTAATGTAAAAGAGGTTGATTATTGCACCCAGAAAGGCTGTTCTCTGTAATTTTTTAGATCCACCAGTAATACAAAGGAATTGATGCACAAGATTCTTGCGTCTGGACATTGGTGATGTTTTTCTTGCTATGTTAATATTTTCTTACTCTGTTATCACCTTTGTTTTCTAATTCCAACTGTTAAAAGGAAGTTAAAGAATAGAATTTACCTCGGGTACTCTGTATCTGGCCTTTTATCAGTTTGCATGTTATTCTTCTGATTTTGAGTTAAAGAAATTCTTGAATGCTTCTTTACTTAAAAGAACCTCTCACCTGTTCTATATTTCCATCACATTTTATCTTAATCGATCCAGTATCTTGGCTATCTCACCCTGTGAATAAGCCCTTTAAAAGTTGTTTATCTGACCTTAATTTTTTACACAGACCCTATAGCCTAATGGGATTCTAAAGCAATCATTCAGCCAAACACCTCAAATAAAAAACAAACTCTGTTCTGCATAACTAGCCTAATATCCTATTTTAAACAAATCTAAATTTGACAGAGAGATCCCTCTCTGAGTATCAGAGGGCTAGATCCCTGACTCGAAGTGGTTTTGATGTTTCCTCTGTGACTGCCTCCACGGCCTTGGGAAAATCACAAAGTGCTAACAGAATGGCGACCATACTGGGGAACTCTCCCCAGTAGTACACTTCAAAGCTCCAGATCTGATCACTGATGGTGGACATTGACCAGACACAAGAAGGCTGAGATCATTCACCTGGTGACTCCAATTAGCTCTAGACAATACCAACTCAAAGAATCCACTGGAGGAAGAACCTAAAGCATGGCCAAGCAGCCTAGAAAGACCAGGTACTCAAGCTCAAATTGCATTCAAGACATCTTCGGTTTTATCTGCAATTATGTTTTTTCTTATTCTAAGCCTAATCAAAATTATATTTCTAAATATTAAATTGATCATCTACAAGATAATGAGCCTCAAGAAATCAGATCCCCAATTGTAGATTATGTACATATTGATACACATGTGCACATCCTAGATGCACCTGTAGAAGTCCTAGTGAGACATATGCCTCCTGCTTTATCTCTTACTCTTTCTAAAGCTCCAGATGGTTGTAAGCCTCTTGATTCAACTCTTGTACCTATCAAAATCCCATACAGATATAAACCCTATATTTGTCTCCTATCCTCCATGAACTACCTACAAATTACACCAATAATCTGCCCAGGTTTGATGGAGAGGATGCCAATATTACTATTGAAAAGCATATCCAAAGTCTTGAGGATTTTCTTGACCTCTTTGAGTTAGAAGATGATGATGTCTGCATCAGAATGTTTTCCCTATCATTGGGAGGTAAAGTCAATAACTGGTTTAAAATTCTCCCAGCTGCAAGCATTAACAATTTCCATCAGTTTGTGCAAGTTTTCTTAGATAGGTGGGTGATCATGAGAAATGTTTTTCTCATCCTAGAAGAGTATGGCCATTTGAAAAGACAGCCAGGGGAAACAGTACAATAGTTTTTAGCAAGGTTCAATAAGGTATATCATGCAATGCCTGTTTATATAAGGCCACCCCCAGGATCATCTCACTTGCATTTCCCAGATGCCTTTGATCCTAAGATGGCATTCCAATTAAGAGAAAGGAACACTGCCACTCTCGAAGAAATGTAAAAAATTGCAGTTGATGTGGAGGCCAACTTGTTGATCAAAAGGTCAAAGGTAAAGAACAAAGAAAAGGAGCAGCTGAAATCTCCAGAAGCTAAACTAGACATTCTGGCCAGCACCATGGAAGAAATGTTGTATAAGATTAGCATAAGAGAAAAACTCGATGTTCAAAGACATCATGTTCCATTAATTTTAGAGAAAGAAAAGGTCACAGTTCCCAAACATTTTGCAGCTCACCCTTGGTACCATGGTTTGGATCATGATTCTTTCATGTATTCAATTCATAACATAGTCAAAGATGAAGTTCCATCCCAACTTGCAGAGGAACAACCAGCTGATATGATGTGCATGTTTGATGACTTTTCTTACTGGCATAATCTACCCAAGTGTGATCAGTATGATGACAATCATGAGGCTGAAATAGATGTTGACTATTCAAAGCAACCAACAACATGTCATTGGTAGGAAGAAGATCAATTACAGCTCAGATATGACAATCAACCTCTACCCAACAATCATGACAGCGATGAGGAAAATGCAGAAAATTTCAGAGTAAGGGAAAAATCTTTGCCCTTATGTTTCTCATCTTTTCAATTTCTGAAAAGAAACTCTAGGCCAGTTGTAAATAACAAAGACAGAAAATTCTTTGATCAATCAGTTGAAGATGCCATTATTGACATGGAAGCTGATCCATAAGTTCATCCCTTGAGCCTTTTTGAAGGTCAAACCTCAGATGAAATCATGAAGCCCGAAATAAGTGATGAGCTGATCCATCTTGATTCATTGCCCCTGTGCTTTAATTCATTTCAAATTTTGAGGGGGAATCTTGGTTAGATTCTAGTTGAAAGTCAGAGTGTAATCCAGGAAGTATCAGTAGAGAAAATGGCACCATTATCTAAAGAATTTTATGACCCTATAGCTGAGGTGTTGGATGACTTGTGTTATCAAAGCCATTTTCCATCATCCAGCTATAAGCTGAAAAGATGCTATGATATTGACATGATCAGGCAGTCAACTACAGGGATGTGTTCAGTAGAATTATTATTTCAGAACCCATCAAAAAGGTTGTAGCCATGTCAGAAAGTGCATGAGGATGCAAATAGCACAACCATAGCATCAAATCATGAAGTTGAGTTGGTTAAGTTTGAATATCAAGGAACAGGTCAGTTCTACATTGATCCTATAGCCACCTATATGGAGAAATTGTTCATTGGAGAGCCCCAATCTATCCCTGGCATTACTTTGGTTCTTTGGGATTGTCGAGGTCTCTATTGTAAAGATCAATAATGTTTTCAGCAACGACCATTACACTTTGCAATTTTGAATCTATGGGCAAAAGGTTAGGCTGCCTTTTTTACTATGCTAACAAGCAATCAAGTAGTCCACTGGTCTCAACAACTACTTGATTGGCTTCATTGGCATTTTTGTATTATTTGATTTAGCATGATTTTCAACAGTATAGGGTAGGTAGGAGAATCTGCATAAGCTCATCATTCTCAGCATCTCTTTTTCAGCAATGTTCATTTTGGTTTGGTTTCAGTTGCAAGATCAAAACAGGTACAGGTTGCAGAATAAGATTTTGGGATTAGCCTAAAGAATAAAGCACCGGTCTGCACGTTCACAATTCAATGGTTCTTTACACCTCCCAAAAGAGCTTCCATCCCTAGGTGGAGCCACTATTATAACCCTATAATTCATAGGATCATCTGTTGACTGGAAAATTTTCACTCTGGATGTATTTTGACTTGCAAATAATATTTCATTTCTGTAAATTATTTTCAAGGAAAGGAAAAGAAAAGAAAATTCATGATTGTTGACGCTGAGTGGTGTTCCCTAACCCCATGGAGACAAAAGCAAGGGAAGCAGTGCACAAAACCCACAAAAAGCACTAAGCCTAAGTTTTTGCTGCATTCACGCCTAGAGAATAAAGAACATGCTTAGATCGATGGTCAATCTAGCCGCGCGTAGATCAATGACTGACAGTGGATTCCAGAACCCCTCAAATGTTCTATTTTTAATGGTGGGGGGGAGGGGGGGGTCCATAATGGTGACTAACAAGTGCACACAGATCTACGATCATCATGACAGTGTGCAGATGGATGGTCTACAGGCAATTACGGACCCCCTCGACCCTTCTACCTTTAACGGTGGGGGGGGGAGGGGGGTCCAGAATGAGGTAGATTTTCTGGCGGGCCTTGTCCCAACATGTCATCCATCCATTACATCAGACCTCCTCTGCTCCATGCTACATCCTTCATCCACGTTGTGCCCTCACTCCCTTGTCCTTTTATCCCTTGGCCACATCTTGCCTACCACCCATCCATGAATAATCAAACTTAGGATAAACAAAAAGAACAATAAGTTAATTAGATTAAATAATAATGTTAGTATAGTTAGAATATGCTAAACTAGCTAATAACTAAATAGTTAATAATTAAATAATTGTTAATTAATTAATTAATTAATAGTTCAATTAGTTTAGTAACTAGGTTAGTTTTTAATTAATTAAAGATTAAATAAAAGTTAAAAAATTAAAACAAAACAAACATGTAAACAAGATAAAAACTATTAAAAAGAAACAAAAATAAAAAAAAAAACTAAAAAAAAAAAACTAAACCTATCCTAAGTTCTACCCACCCGTAAACATCACATTCCCAAAACAAATTAAATCAACGGATATAAAAATTTCTGGAACCCCCCTCACCATCCAAAGTTTAACGAGAGGGGGGGATCAKGAATGGTTGTATTGCTTAAACCACCCTTGGAAAGGTGTCAGCTTCACAGGCCAGTGGACCCCCCCCCCCCTTAAAACCACTTACCACCTCAGGGGGGGTCCGGAATACCACCCTTCCTAAACAAAAACCGCTTTCGCAACATTTTTACCAGTCTTCTTCCAAAGCCGATTTCGGACAAATGAAAATGAAATTTGAGAAATCGAGAGAGGTTTTTCTCCGTAACGGSATGAAGAACAAAAAAMTCTCCCAGTTTTTTCACAAGTTYCACGAGAAAGGAGAATCAAATCCATCTTCAAGGCCCATTTTTTTCAGTTTTCCATTCTTMTGTTGYAGTCTTGATTTTACGGGAGGTGTTTCGGTGAGCTGGAGGCGAATTTGGCGAAACCAAAGGAGTTTTTTTTCCATCACATGCCCATATATGATAAATTCCTTCAGTTGTTTCTCATGTGTCATAATTAAAGAGAAACAGATGTCTGAGTGGACCTCTTTTTCGCAGAAATTCAGCCCGTCTTTCATGGCGAACAGTTCCAGATTTTTAGGGATTTGTGGTTATTTTTGGCCGAGGCGGTTAAATACAACTTACAGACTTGTTGGGGAATATCTCCCATTTATTCATATGATTTTAATGTAAAATGGGTTGATCATTTCACCCAGAAAGGTTGTTCTCTATAATTTTTTAGATCCACCAGTAATACAAAGGAATTGATTCACAAGATTATTGCGTCTGGACATTGGTGATGTTTTTCTTGCTATGTTAATGTTTTATTACTCTGTTATCACCTTTGTTTTCTAATTCCAACTGTTAAAAGGAATTTAAAGAACATAATTTACCTCGGGTACTCTGTATCTGGCCTTTTATCAATCTACATGTTATTCTTTTGATTTTGAGTTAAAGAAAATCTTGAATACTTCTTTACTTAAATGAACCTCTCACCTATTCTATCTTTCCATCACATTTTATCTTAATTGATCCAGTATCTTGGCTATTTCTCCCTGTGAAGAATCCCTTTAAAAGTTGTTTATCTGACCTTAAGTTTTGACACAGACCCCATAGCCCAATGGGATTCTAAAGCAATCATTCAACCAAACACCTCAAATAAAAAACAAACCCTGTTCTTCATAACTAGCCTAATATCCTATTTCAAACAAATCTAAATTTAACAGAGAGATCCCTCTCTGAGTCTCGGAGGGATAGATACCTGACTCGAAGCAGTTTTGATGTTGCCTCTGTGACTGCCTCCATAGCCTTGGGAAAATCACAAAGTGCTAACAGAGGCCATCTCAAAGGCTAAAAAATTTGACCTCATTTACTCCTAATTTAGGTACCTCTACTCCATATTAATAGATTCTCGTTGCTCTCTACCCTTTGGTCAAGATAAATGAGGAGAATTCCATGCCACATATGGATTGAGAAGGTCTATGGCCCATTTTAACTCGTATGATCAATCGGTAACCACATTTGGGGCCTACCAATATCATCACCCATATGGGGGAACTCATATTATCCTTCCCTTGCACCTCCACCCTCTTTAATGATTCCTCCTTCTCCCACGATGAGAGGACACATACCTACACCAGCACAAACCTGTGGCAAGTACCACTTCTAGGTCCACCACCTACCACGTCATACAACTCCAATAATGGAGGTGGCTCATCTAAATCATACAATCCATATGGACCCCCTCCACAAGGTAATCCATACTACCCTTTCCCCAATCCCCCTCAACCTGTTCCCCCAGCACATGGACAACAACAGACATGTGTTAAATTTTTTCAACCCTCTCTTATTCAACAAGTTCAAGCCTTTGAATAGTTGAATAATGAAAATCCCTCTAATAAATCCAAAAATAAAAGGAAGAAGGGTAATAAAAAGAACAACACCAACCAAGGACAAGGGGGAAACACCCATCAACAAAACCCTCCAGTAGGGGGAAACCAAAACAATGGTAACCAAAACCCCCAAGGGAGAAATACTAATGCTCATCCATGTCAAGGGAAAAACAACAACCTTAGAATTAATTTCCTCTACATGTTATGTGGTCAATATGGACATTATACCCACAACTACCCCTAGATTATGGATTATAAATGGATGAAAGAAACCATGAAAACATAAATACCCCCTGCACCAAAACCTCCCCCGCAAATACCACAAAATTATTTGGAACCCCAGACACCAGTGGTCTTGTAGAACTTGATTTCTCATCAAGGAATCATCAATACTCAGCGAGAGGCTTCCCCTAACCCACAAAAAATGGGACATTACCATAATCTAGTTCAAACCCAACCCGTAAACCCTGTAAAACACAACATTATCCTCACCATTGAAGAGGAAATTCTATTATGAACTTGCATCCATCAGTACGGCATGCCTACCGACTCAAATATGACCACATCGGACTCACCCTAATTACTAGTAGGGAAATCTTTGACAATACCCCGTCCTATCGCAGAATCTACCACCCGAGTACCACGTGCACCTCTGCGTAGGAACATACATAACCCCCATGCTAGGCCAACACATATCTATATCCTTATCAATGATTTGGCTCAATCCCCAACAATCATGTTTGTTCTAGAGGTTCTCCAAACATTCACTTCCCAATGAAAGGCCCTGCTCTCACAATTGGGGAAAATAAACCCATCAGACATGTGTTTCATCATGTTTTATTTGGATAATTTCTAACCATGCCTCCCCTCTTTGGTTTCTTTCCAAATCTCAGTCAAAATTTGAAACATAACAGTAAATCAATGTATCATATACAAAGGGGAATCTACATGTATTATGTCCAAAATTGTATGGAAACAACTTGGGTCACCCGAGCTCATCCCTTCAGCGATTAATCTTCAAGCATACAATGGTTTCCCATCACAACCTGAAGGCCTCTACCAAAATGTTCCAGTTGAATTGGGGGGGAAAAAAATTCTCATCGATATTGAAGTCATCGATTCCCAATTGGACTACACCATCCTATTTGGATGCATCTATAAATGTACTCTATGAAATTCATGGCCTCTTCTGTATTTCGCACTATGCTCTTCTCTCACAATGGGAACATAGTCACCATCGACCAATTAGCGCACTATGAACCCAATCAATCAGGGAATATAGAAAACATTCTCCCTCTCATTCGATCTAGCTCTGACCTCTCGCCATTCATTGATGTCTGGCCAAGAATATTTCAAGACCCACAACTTATGGGCTCTTATCAAGGAAGTCCACCACTCCTCTCTCCCACAAATTTAGCTCAATTCTACACAGTCTCATCAAATTATGTTGATATTGATGAGGAAAACCCCACAGAAGAACACAAACCTCATCCTACCTCAAACACATCTACATCACCACCTATGCAATAAAATTGGATGATGATTTGTAAAATACCTGTTTGGAAAATGGTCCCTCGAGCCATAACCCAAATACCATTCTTTTACCTACCACCAGGTGACACAACATATCAGGTAGATACTACTCTCACCTTGAAAAACATGGTGATGTCTATTCAAATATGGTATTTAGAGAAACCATCTATGGTACCAGTCCCATCCCTTCCACCTCAACCAGAGGTTTTTCCCATGCAAGTGATGGTTCAAACACCAACTCTTCCAACTGATCACATAGTTCGGGTCAATGATACCAACAAAGGGGGAACCAAGAATAATAAGGGGTCCACCTCTTAGCCTCAAGCCCAACCTCCATGCACACTTCGCGCCACCATTGGACACCCTACTAATTTTTTCCCCGCACTACTTGAATTACGCAATTTAATTCAGCTTCCTAATACAACACCATTACTTCCTACCCCAATCATGATAACCATAAACACTACTAAAAAACCTTATTCATCATGCAATAAAGTTCTACGTACCAAATTTTCATGTGCCATATGCTATGAATATGGCCATTACATTCATCATTGTCCAACTTTCCCCTGATTCTAGGAAACCCTAGTAGTAGTGCAACAAACATCATTTCTTGAGCCCTCTAAAGTGCCCCCCACCACCACTAACAATATTGATATCCATTATATATCCATGCCAGTAAATGAAAGGATCAGGCACCCTTGTGCACTATGCCACTAAATGGACCATTTTACATACATGTTCCCACTCATTATTGAATATTAGAGTCATTGCATGAAAACCCTTCAAAATATTCGAACAACCCTTCATAGATCACTCCCTCAACATCAGACTACATTATCCTCTTAGAGTAAGCCCATTATCCCATCGTTGGAGAAAGAATACATACCTTTGGACCCACTAGCCATACGTATACCATGATTGTTAGATAACTTCCCATTGAACCCACCCAATTCACCTGTAATTCCTATCCATCATATTCCTCCTCCCCCCATTACACTTGATCCACACACATGCATGGATATATGGTGCATTTCGTCTAGTGAATTCCCTTCCCCTCCTATCGTCGGTCCACTCACCCTAGCAAAAACCGATGACCACCCATCAACATATTTTATGTCTTCCATAGACAATCATACCATAAACAAACCAGATCAAACCAATGACACACCCATACCTGCCCATACCTTTGAGGTTCCATTATTCTCATACATCTTTCAATTAGATGAATACATGTACACATTCTCACTCTTACTTTTATCAAGTAGCTTTCATATTCTCTTTATCATCAAATAATTTCATGTCGGGTATTTTTTTTTTATGTGCAAGTACGTGTTCAGAATACTTACGTCCTATTCAATTCTAGCTGCCCTACAAAGACTTCAGATATATGTTCAAAATTGGCATGTAATTATTCCCTCTGCGAACAATTTCATTTTCCAGTCACACCCTATGA
>ML787741.1:80587-103791 GCA_009831015.1 Picea engelmannii | reverse complement strand
ATTGGGGGGGGGGGGAATTCTCATCGATATTGAAGTCATCGATTCCCAATTGGACTACACCAACCTATTTGGATGCATCTATAAATGTAGTCTATGAAATTCATGGCCTCTTCTGTATTTTTCACTATGCTCTTCTCTCACAATGGGAACATAGTCACCATCGACCAATTAGTGCACTATGAACCCAATCAATCAGGGAATATAGAAAACATTCTCCCTCTCATTCGAGCTAGCTCCGACCTCTCGCCATTCATTGATGTCTGGCCAAGAATATTTCAAGACCCACAACTTATGGGCTCTTATCAAGGAAGTCCACCTCTCCTCTCTCCCACAAATTTAGCTCAATTCTACGCAGTCTCATCAAATTATGTTGATATTGATGAGGAAAACCCCACAGAAGAACACAAACCTCATCCTACCTCAGACACATCTACATCACCACCTATGCAATAAAATTGGATGATGATTTGGAAAATACCTGTTTGGAAAATGGTCCCTCGAGCCATAACCCAAATACCATTCTTTTACCTACCACCAGGTGACACAACATATCAGGTAGATACTACTCTCACCTTGACAAACATGGTGATGTCTATTCAAATATGGTATTTAGAGAAACCATCTATGGTACCAGTCCCATCCCTTCCACCTCCACCAAAGGTTTTTCCCATGCAAGTGATGGTTCAAACACCAACTCTTCCAACTGATCACATAGTTGGGGTCAATGATACCAACAAAGGGGGCACCAAGAATAATAAGGGGTCCACCTCTTAGCCTCAGGCCCAACCTCCATGCACACTTCGCACCACCATTGGACACCCTACTAATTTGTTCCCCGCACTACTTGAATTACGCAATTTAATTCAGCTTCCTAAGACAACACCATTACTTCCTACCCCAATCATGATAACCATAAACACTACTACAAAACCTTATTCATCATGCAATAAAGTTCTACGTACCAAATTTTCATGTGCCATATGCTATGAATATGGCCATTACATTCATCATTGTCCAACTCTCCCCTGATTCTAGGAAACCCTAGTAGTAGTGCAACAAACATCATTTCTTGAGCCCTCTAAAGTGCCCCCCACCACCACTAACAATATTGATATCCATTATATCTCCATGCCAGTAAATGAAAGGATCAGGCACCCTTGTGCACTATGCCACTAAATGGACCATTTTACATACATGTTCCCACTCATTATTGAATATTAGAGTCATTGCATGAAAACCCTTCAAAATATTTGAACAACCCTTCATAGATCACTCCCTCAACATCAGACTACATTATCCTCTTAGAGTAAGCCCATTATCCCATCGTTGGAGAAAGAATACATACCTTTGGCCCCACTAGCCATACGTATACCATGATTGTTAGATAACTTCCCATTGAACCCACCCAATTCACCTGTAATTCCTATCCATCATATTCCTCCTCCCCCCATTACACTTGATCCACACACATGCATGGATATATGGTGCATTTCATCTAGTGAATTCCCTTCCCCTCCTATCGTCGGTCCACTCACCCTAGCAGAAACCGATGACCACCCATCAACATATTCTATGTCTTCCATAGACAATCATACCATAAACAAACCAGATCAAACCAATGACACACCCATACCTGCCCATACCTTTGAGGTTCCATTATTCTCATACATCTTTCAATTAGATGAATACATGTACACATGCTCACTCTTACTTTTATCAAGTAGCTTTCATATTCTCTTTATCATCAAATAATTTCATGTCGGGTATTTGTTTTTTTATGTGCAAGTACGTGTTCAGAATACTTACGTCCTATTCAATTCTAGCTGCCCTACAAAGACTTCAGATATATGTTCAAAATTGGCATGTAATTATTCCCTCTGCGAACAATTTCATTTTCCAGTCACACCCTATGAAATTTACCTTTAGGATCACTACACCTAACTCAATAGTACCATCACCTCTATTACATCAAGGAAATGTCAATCAGTAGCCTTTGTAACCCCATGAGTTGTCCCACAATTATTTCCCCTTGGAAAATCGACTCTCATGTTGTTCTTCCTCAAAGGATCAGGAGTCTTGCTAGTTTTTCACTTTAGAGTGTAACACATCGAACCTCACAAGTACTCTTTTAAGGGATGGGGTATTAATTTTTTTCTCCTTTCCTAAACCTACTCAAATCCATTTAAAAGGGACACCATCACCTTCTGCTCACTGAGAGATTTCCAATGACTCTAATTTTTCTCAAAATAGAGATTTAGATAAAAAAAAGCTATGGCCCTTTGAAGTTTCTAAGTTTTCATCATGTCATCCATATCATCCAAAGTGGGCTAACATGTCATAATAAATTTCCCATTAACATGAACGTGGCTAATTTCATAGGCGTTGGCCTGGCACCTTCCACCTATTCCACCAAACCCTTAGCTTACCGAGCCTTGGCCCTTCATGCTCCCAACGATGTGTTTCACATTCTCCTGAGACCCACTCTCATCAAATAATGACACCTTTCCCCAGGTCATCGGAATCATGAGACCTCGGGAATTCTACATTCTACATAGTCTAAAAATGTCTAATCTAATATGAGCTAGTACCTAGGACATGCGTCCCTATCCTATCATGCCACCTATCCTAACCATGCCATGACACATGGCCATCGTCATCTGGTGAAACATGGCACAAATTTTTCCCATGGAGCTCTCTCTAAAAATACTAAAACCACTTGACATGTGGCACGATCACCATGTGACAAGTGAACATCCATGTGGGATGATGTGTTACACATGTCACCATAGAGTTCTTGGCTTGTGAAACCAGGCTCTAAAACTTATACATTGCTCATTGGTTGAGTGAAAACACCCAACATCACCTCAGATCTATTGGGAATTAGTCATCGACCTTTTTCCTAAGGGCTATTTTACCAAAATTTCTCGACGTCTGAGATCCGAGATCTAGTTGGAATCCTGGGCACGTGGCCCTATCTGGTCATGCCACTTGGAATGACACATGAAACTCATACCACTTGACACATGGAAATCATTTTCATCATGGACCGTCATCTAAATGTTCCAAATCTACGTGACACATGGCGCCACGAGGTAATCACGCGCATCGAATCTTGGCCCCTTACTGACCTCCCGTAGACTAAAAATCCTCGAGGTCCGTCATCGGGGGACTACGAGATAATTAATGAAATCTCATGATTAATTAAGGTAGTCGTTAGATTACGAGAAACCCCCTATGCATGATGTCCTGAAGATTATGAGATGATTAATTAACGTAACCTCAGTGACTACGAGATGATTAACCAGGTTAATCGCAAGATTACAAATCTCAACCATTTACTAGAAGATCTACGATAGATATTTGTTTACCATGTGGGATACAAAAGGGACACATGTCAGTGCTAGGTGACCAAATACATCAGAATCGTGGCTCTTTACCGGTCTCATATAAAATCAAAATCCATGTGGTATGAGGTCTAACTAAATTTTATCCACAGGGGTCTATGGTGGAGACCTGTCCACCCTTAGATCCAATGGATCATATTTAATTGCACTCACCATAGAGCTTAAGCTTGAAGAAGGTCCCATAATCCATTCGCCTAAAACCATATGTTGACAGGTGTCCCTTCCATGACACCATGACCACCAAGTCGACACAGTGCATCATTATGATTTCACCCTCTCTCTCCTTCATGAGCTTATTATATTTAAAGGTATGGAACCATGGCATGGAACCTTGGTCCCCAAACATCGATGTTTCGAGACTTCCAAAGAATTTATACTTATAAGTATTCTAGGGTTCGATGCTCCAGGTCACGGAACCCCCTCTTGAGCTTGGTTACGAAACTCGACAACCAATATCACCTCGACGTTGTGATCCAACGGTTGGTACTAGTCCATTTCTGGAAGGTTGAGATCGACCCTATTCACTATATCAATGACTATTGTTCCTCACATGGGTTTACATAGGATTATGATGGGTAACCAACCCATCTTTGAATGACTGAGATTTACTCTCTCCCTAAAATTGATGGCTACTCTAATTCATCGATTTCATTCATTGTTGAAAGGATTATAGCTTATTCCTTGGGACTTAGCAGTCTCGCAACCTCATGTTGCATTGTTCTGCTAGTTACATAGACATGCCAAAATACACATTTTGTAGCGCTCTGACTTACATCTAATAAAAGGAATTCATTTCAATTATATAGGTATATCCATCCATTAACATTTCCATAGGATACAACCACTCATTCCATTAGAAGATATCCATATTCATGGATACAATTATAGGAAAAAATCATTTTCTTTTACTCAATCACACAAAGTCATAAAATGCTTATATTCTTTATAGGATGTAACCAACCAACTGATTGTGGGTGTTCGCCTTTCCACCCAACCATATGATCATAGGAATTCACTCTTATCACTCTGGACACCCCCATGCTAAGCCATGATACCAGCAAGAAACTCTCTCAATGTTGACTAATCAAGCCAATAATTAGATTAGGGAGGTTACTCTCCTCCACTTATATGGAAACAACATAAGTCTTTGCTTATTCCTATTGAACTCAGGGCCTCCACAGGGTGTTTAGATTCCTTCTCAATTGTATTTCTCTCCCAACTAGCATCAAGCCTGCAACCCTCTTTTATTCTAGTTAGGAACTCATGGGATCTTCTCTTTTCTATCTTGATCACTCTTCTTGACACCCCTATGGGTATGGTCTTCTCTCGACCCCCCAGAAATCAAATATCTCCTCCTCTCTTCCCCTCGTGTGCATCTCTTGCATGCATATCTTGGTAAGGTTCTTGACTATCCTTATATTTTCTCTATCATAAGTAACCCATGTGGTCAATCTTTGTTGTAGGGATGGTACTATGTGGTACCTTTGGCTGAAAGTTTAGTTGTCCTAGCTAGGTCTTCCATAACTATATTCATTGACGATGGTTGGTTTCTCAACCACCAATCCTTCCTCATTAACTATTTTTGTCTTGAAATCTGGGATGAGGAAGTAAATCTACATATCTCAAAATAAAATATTATCAGCAAGGAGGCTTGGGTCCTCTTTATCATGATGAACCCCTCTCTAGGTTCCTTTACTCTTTCTCCTAGTGGTATCATCTGTTGGCATTTACAATAACACATTTAAAATAATACATTTACAATGTTTTTTTACCATTTCATGGAAACCCTAAATGATGATTAATTGCACATAATCATAGGTTTATAAATGGGGGTATTACAATCCCCTCCCCCTTCAAAGGAACACCGTCCTCATTGTTCTTCTTTCTTAGAAACACCTGCCATGCCTTATTCTTTCAGTTGCCTTAGCAATTTTATTCCTCTTCTTGGTTTGGTATTTTCCAAACTCTTTGGCATTTAGCACATTCCTACAATAATTTCAAACAACAAGTATGTTAATTCATAGTTTCATGTATAAAAAATTATTTTTGTCCACAATTCAAGAGGAAGAATTTACATATCAACAAAACACTTATATATTCATTTCATGGATCCATGTCCACATGGTTGTCATATTTGCTTGGTTCATTTTTTTCCCATTTGACATACCCATTGTGTACATGATCCCAATCAATACTCTACAAGAGTCATCAAAGTCTCCTCTTCCTTGCGGTCACTCACCCTCTAGGACCAGGCTCAGGCATCCCATTCTCTTCTATACAATTCCTCATGAGATCCATCTTTCCTTGCCAAGGATTTATCGCACAAGAAGAGTTTAGGATAATTCATCATGTCTTACAGTTGATGCATCCCTTCGGCCTATGTTACCTCAACATAACATATTCTATGGTGATCATGGATTATCACAGGGTTCTCATGTCACAACAATAGCCTTTTTCCATGCTTTCCATCTTGAAAGCCATCATCTTTCCTCCTTGGATAGATCTTTCATCTCACTTGTATCACATTCACACATAAATTTGTGATATGTTATCATCAATTCCAATCAAATTATTTCAAATATGTCACCCACAGATTTAAAATATCACATTTTCATTTTCATATTTGTTCTACATAGGAACCATATTCACGAATATGATATTTCCTTCTCATAACAATTTGTCTCTCTCATAACCAACATGAATTGGTCCCCCTTATGGAATTATTTTGTTGCCATAGCCTAAACCCTTCTTCCTACAACTTTGTCTTCACACAACCAAACAAATTTTTAGTTCTCATGCACATTACATATTCCTTGCACACTTGCATTGGATTCCAAACAATTTTAACAATTTGTGCATACTAACAATTGTGTCATATTCAATAAAATAAAATAAAAAGGAAATACCATTCATTTCACATGCATTACTTCAGTATACAAAACTTTCCCAAATTGTAATTCAATCATTAAATGAATTTAATCAATGTGCCAATCACATGGTCACATTCACACACAATGCACCCTTACATTGACTTTAGATTACCACATTTCATATTAGGAAATTTTCTTTGATGTGTTGGGTCTCAACCAACCTCTCACCATATGGATTCTCTATCGATATTCATTATTACAACAAGACCGTTCTTTCTGCTTCAGATTTATCATAACCTCAATTTAGCATATATTTTGATAAAATATATGCTAAATTGAGGTTATGATCAATCTGAAGCAGGAAGAACAATCCTGCTATAATAATGAATATCGATAGATAATCCATATGGTGAGAGGTTGATTGAGACCCAAAAAAATATCATATGAATGAATTCCAACATGCTTTCTTTCTTGACAATTAGGGTGCCAATATTCTTGGCCACCCAGTTCCCTTCTTTACCATTCTACAACTCTGTAGAGTATAGAAGATATTTCTTCCATAATGAGTAGTCCTAAATTCTCCCATTCTATTACCACTTGCATCTTCTCAATGCATTTAATCAATGCTCTTCTTATGATCACTCTTGTTTCCAATCACTCCTTGATTGGTCAATGTATTAATGGAATATTTTTTCATGAATTTATTTCAAGGATCTCAATCATCCTTGGTTGCCAGAGGTTATTTCCTCTATTCTTTAGGTTCCTTTCCTACATCATACCTTTCTTGGGTATCAATGGCATACATCAACCACTCAAATTCACATGCATATCATTAAGATAATAAAATATCTAATAAGGTATTTCTTTCCCAATCCCTTCATATCATATGTCACACTGGTTTGAAAATATTTATGCATGTTTGGATGCTAGCACATTTTCTAAAATTACCTCATTAGTGGTGCTTCATGGGGACTCTGAAGGTCCTTCCATCAATATCTTATGAACAACCTTCTTTTATTTAACCTCTACTTGAGGCTATCAACCATTAGCAGTTTTCCTTTCCAACATATCAATAATTTCCTACATATAGCATGCATCATTACATTCACAATCATATTAGTTGTCATGTTAAATAAAATTCATGTGGTTAAATCAGTAAAACATTTTCAGATATGCTCCAACATATTTATATGCACTCTATCACATTTACCTCAATGTTTTCATGAGTGAAAACATAATCAAAATCTAAAGTTGTGTCTACAGTCACACAGTTATGGATATTCTCATGCCAAATGCATTTATATTCATCAACATATCAATTTCTCATCCCAAAGAAACATAGTAGACAACAAGAAAGGAGTTAAGGGATTCTTCCATTTTTCCAACTCCTTTTACACAGCCTGGAAATCTCAGTCTAGTTGTGTTATTTATAATGCCTCGCTATCTTTACTTATCATGGCTCAATCAAGCCCATTTATTTAAAAATATTTATCAATTTTATCATTCATTTACCAGTTGAACCTATTTCACATTTTATCTTTTAAAGCGCCCAATTTTGTCTCATTATTTAGAGTTGATAGCGAGAAAAGTGTCCTCCTTTTCTCCTTCTTTCATTATGATCCCTCTTGGGATTTTCCTGGTCTCTTCCTTAAGCATTTTTAGCCAAGTTTTATCTTGACCTTCTCTGGTAAATCAACATGTTATAACAACACGATTTTGGTTCACAATTTAATCATGAACCAGTGCATTCAACACATTTACTAATCAGATTGGTTAACTTCATTTGCATGTTCCCTATGCATGCATTATATTTTAGAATGTAATCCGGGATTCTTATATAAATATGCCTTGCATCCCACTTCCTAATTCTTAGAAGTCATTAAGGTTATAGCTTTGTTCTCATGACAAAGTTCTTTACACAATTCCTTCACCTGGAACTTCGTCAACACGCAATTTTCCTTGTTACATATTCATTACTATATGAGATGAACTCATCCTTGGTTCTGCCTCAGCTTCATCATTTCAAAGTTTCACCCAATATTCCGTAAGGAATACAAGCATGCATTTTTATTATCCATTTCATATTTACATTCAAATAGGTATCTTTATGTTATTATCTTTCTTTCAAGATGTACTTCCATGTACTTAATCACGTGCATTAGCATGTTGTGTGTGTCCACCACTGGTACACTTCACAGTTTCATATGCATATTTCTTTACAAATTATTTTAACTTGTGATTATTCACAATCATTCTCATGCAATCCAAAAAATCATAATCATGTTTCTTTCTTTTATGAAAACATAGCATTCTATCCCATTACATCAAAGCATTATTGCTCATTTTCCTTTTGGAATTTCATATTATCTCTTTCTTTGAGGAGTGGCATACCTTCTCAAGTTGTTATTTAAACTGAACAATTCAAACTCTTCTACATAGGGTCAGCCATGCATCCATGCATCCATGGCATCATCCAATCTAGGAAAGTAAAAATATTTTCTCCCGGTCTACTTGTTCATGTAGTGATGCTATGCCTTTTAAGCATGTGTACATGTATATATCATGCATGTGCATTACTTGCACATTTTTATACTATTCATTCACATTTGTTTGGTCTTAATATCAACCTTCTTTGTTGAGAGCTTACAACTAATCAACTAACAAGTCTCAAAGGAATAATCATACTTAGGTTGACTTCTCTCATGGAAACAACCAACAAGAAACCACTCTTTCCCTTTTCTTAAAAAATAAATCCGCATTTCACAAAATGTAAGTAGGTAATTTCACTATTACTTAGGGTAACAGAATGCACAATTCCATATTTCTATCACGATTCAACCATTCTTGGTCAATGGACCTTTCCCAAGGGAATCCTTTACTATATTCCCTCTTACTACTCTCTTATAATACCAAGCCATATTCATATGTCTACCATTCACCTTTGGATGTCATTATGAATCATTGGTCATCTAGGAATGCTCTATCACCTCCTTTGTTATACCTTGTAGAAGTCTCTCATTTAATCATTACATCCCTAGCTTCATAAGGAAATAAGCAAAAACTGTTGTCTGTATTTCATTTATGTCATTACTTTTCCTATTGACATTAGGTCATTACTGACCAAATGAACCATCAACAGGCCATACTTTACAACCTACCACAAATTTTTATCATGTATAGTTGCATGTTCACACATGCTTACTCACTATTATATGCATTACAACATATCCACATCTTACATTTCCAGGCATAACAAGTACTCATGTCAATATAAAAGTTCATATTTTTGTATATCCATGAGCTCATGAATTGACTTATATGTTCATGTCATTTCACCTCTTTGATGAGGAATATCATTAGTTCAAATAACTCATTTTTCTTTGCTTAACTAGGTTAGTTCAACAACCAGTTTCATTCATTGCAAGTCAAATAAAATGACCTTACAAGTTTTCCCATTAGTCCTTTGAACATGAGGAATTATACATACAAGGCTTAGCCTTTTGTTTTTAAGCAACAATCATAATTTCTAGGGCTTCAACAACCCATCATTACAGGCATGATTACCACCACCAGTTCCTCCATCCTTTGAACCCAATCAACTCTTAATAGGGTCCTACCATTTTTAGTCCTTCACATTTAGGTTCAAGCATTAATGATTATTAGTGTATTCCCACTCCTATAGGAGAAATTGTCATTCTATCAAGCAACAATGGTTCTTCTGTTATAACAAATCCCAAAACAATACTTCAGTTTGTAGTCCTTATTCTCAATGAACTTATGCACATAATCAAAAACCTTTTAACGCAGAGAAAAATATTTCCAATAGGATCATATTGGCCTTATTATACCAGTGTTGTAACTGGTATCTATGGCCCATATAGGCCTAGTGTTGTAACCTCTCTATGATACCACATGTAACACACCCAACCCCCTAAGTACCATTTTAAGGAATGGGGTATTATTTTTTTTCTCCTTTTATAAACCTCCTCAAATACATTTAAAAGGGACATCATCTTCTTCTTCTCTCTGAGATCTTTCCAACGACTATAAGTTTGATCAAAACATAGCTCTAGATCAAAAGTTATGGCCCTTTGAAGTTTCTAGGTTTTCAATGGCCAAAGGCCTCTGTACTTCCACATGGCTCCCACATGGCCTCCACATCATCCATATCATTCGACGTGGGTTGACTTGTCATAATACATCTCCCATTAACATGTATGTGGATAATTTCATAAACGTTGATGTGGAAGCTACCACCTATTTGTTATAACCCTAATTTTCACTTGACATACTTACCTGGCATCAGGCCATCTCAGATTCCTTATTTTCCAAAACACTACTGAACAAATATTCTTAAAAACCCCCTTTATAAAGGCCCATGTGCCCTGCTCCATTACTGCACACATGTACACACTAGCTGCCCCAATACAGCCCCCGTGTACCTACAAAAGAATGGAAAAAGGAAAGTTTTTACGGAACAGACGGCTTTGGGCAAGTTAACTAAAACTTTCGGCCATGCATGGACGGTATTTTTACCAAATACGTAGCTCCTTCTAGCCTATAAAATAATCGGTAGGGGTCCCATTTGAAAGGAGGAAAATCATAGTAAAGAGACTATACCCAAATGAGCATTCCCCTTGTCCCATCCTTCTGCAAAGAGAAGTATAGAGAAAAGCAGTTGGAGGACAATAAAAGAGGATCCCAGGAACAGGTTCATGGAGCAATGGTCAGCTTCATCATCGTAAGTTGCTTTAGTGAAGTTAATAATAAAGAAGTACTTTTCCTATCCCAACATATTAGGTTTTCATTATTTATTGTGTACATATTGATTAAATCTCTAACCCATTAATCTATACATCAAATGCATGTGGAGTTCTTTGTTTGTCTTTTGTGAATGAAGGTCAGCCTTGGGAGGCGATTTGCAGTCAAAGAGTGACCAAGCGTAAAGAGGGATTGACAACAGTCGTCAGAAATAAGGTATGTTCACTTGATCTTCTTAACTGTGTGTTTGCTTAAGAATAATGGGGATTAGGTCTAGGATGATGGTAAAAAGTAGGAATCTTTAGGTTTTTTCTTGCATGCATGATAAAACCCTAAGTGTTAGTTCGTAGGGGGATTTCCCACTCACAACATAATTGGTGACCATACTGGGGATCTCTAGGGTTTCTAGGAATATTTTTTCTTGGGTATTTTTAAAAACTGGTTTCATTCCTTGTTTTTAAAGTTTCTGCAAAAGTTTGAGCTAACAGAGATTCTGGTCTTCCATACCAATTATCTATGTTTCTTTGCTTGAATGCATTTTTTTTACGGGACACACAGAGGTACACGTGGCCTATATAAGATCTACATGTGTGTACATGTGCCCTACCTTCACACAGACCGCGTGTACATGCTAGTTGATGAAGTGTCAGTCGTGTGTATAATTTTAGAAAATTTCTTCTAGAGAAGCATTCATCCTCTCCCCTGTCAGAAGTAGTCCTTCTCAGGGGTTTTCTGGAACTCATTTTAGTCTTTGTTGTTTGTAGTTTATAGCTTAAGTTCCACCTCAAATTGGTTTTTTCTATGAAATTTTCTTTGAATTGTTTTCTTTTTTCTGTCAAAGTGAGTTTCTGATTCTTCAAGAGACTCTGGTCCTCAATACCAGTAGTCTTTGCCAGTGCCTGATTTCTTGTCTTTTCATTTTTGAGAGTTTTAGAAGTACACATGGCATGCATAAGGTATTCATGTGTGTACACACACTATGACCTTACACAGCTTGTGCACACACGCTAGTTGTTGAACTGTCAGCTGCGTGCCTATTGAGAAAATTTTTGCTTAAGGAGAGGAAGTCATCCTTTTCTTTGTTAATATTTTATCCCTCTCAGGTTTGTTTTTGATCTTTGTCATAGCAATTAGTAACTTAGGTTTGATCACAGCAATAGCTTCCTTTTTCATTAAGAAGTTTTCCTCAAAATTTTCCTTTTATAGGGTTTTTAGACAAGTGTGACAGTTCTTTTTAATCTGCTTGTGTGTTATTTTTAGAGTGACTCTTTGCGATCTACGCTTAGGCCAGAAGTTTTCGTGGTCTTTACTTGTTGATATTTTTCCTTTTTTCTTTGTGAGCATTCAAATAAATAAAAAAACTTTTATTTCTTTGTTTGGTTCAATAGTTGTTGGTTTGCATTAGTAACCAGGAAAAGTCTTTTCTTTCATAAGTTCTTGATGGTTTACTTAGACAATAAGTAGCTCGTAGTCAATTGAAATCCTGTTTTGAGTTTGTTGTTCAAAGATATTAGAAAATTTTATTTTGAAAAGTTGATTAAATAATTTAAAAGAGAAAATCTGAAGTTGTCAAGAAGTGTTTTGTTTCCAACTTTCTGTTTATCTTTCTTTTCGTCTCTCAAAACTTCACTAGTTTCACTTTCATAACCTTTGACTTAAGACAAGCCATAAAAATCAATGCTAAATATAAAATTAATTAGACTTTTTATGTTTGTAGGGTCAACCAACTATTTTAGGGTTAGGGCCTTGAATTAGGTTGAAGAGGAAACTCTTCAAGGCCATTAAATCAAACATTGGAGTCTGAGCTAGGGAGTGTTAAAAGTACCCCCCTCTAACACAGGGGATAAACATGAGGTCGTTTGTGGAAGGGTAGCGGAGATAACTCCTCCAAAGATGGACCAATCGTAGTGGAGAACACATATAGAGGGTTTGTCTTGGGATTCCGTTGATTGCATTTTCCACGGAGCTTTGTGGGTCTCGAATCCGTTTGAGGTCCTCATTTATTTTTCGGGCCACTTTCTTTTGATACCCTTGATAGGTTTCAGGCTCGATACCCTGCTCATTGTGGTCTACCCTACTGTCGATTGTACCCGCTTGGTGACTGTTCGTGTGTTGGCTACCTAGTTGCCTATCATTTTTAGAGACATACACAAGTGATTACGGGGGTATACTATGGTACCTAGGACAGACATCGGGCCATGCTTTGCAGATTATACCTGGAGGGTGCTTCTGTGTTCGAGTTTCACTTGCACCGGTAAGCTGGTCTAGTGTTGGTTGTTGTAACTATTCTTCCATCTAGTTTAGTGTTTGCTTGTTTTATCTTGTAGGGATTTTTTTCTAGTGCGTGTTTTTTTTGAACGAATAGAAAACCTTAGTGTGTCTTTGATATTATCACACAGTGGAGGATCATGAGCTTCGTCGGTCATGAAGGCTTCTTGGCCTACCACCGGTTACATTGGAGCCACCCCCACCACCGCTAAGGCGAAATATAGACCAACAAGGGTCTTTTGAAGCGACCAGGTCACAAGAAACCACACATGACCAACCTCTGTTAAAGGACCTTTTGGCACCTTTAAAGCGGGCAGTGATGGAAGAAAATCCTGTCTCTTCTTCTGGGAATCCTAATATTCCTGCCACAGTTGTCATCAAAGGGGGTGTTCCACATCCTACCCCGCCGTTTCCGGTCCGAGCTACCATGGTCTCGACTGATTCTACCTCGAGTAGTGGTTTGATCCTGTCTTTGGCGATGACCACTTCTCCTTTCACACAGAGTGTGATAGGCCCTCCGTTCTCATACGGGATGCCTAGCAGAAGTACAAGCCCTGTACTATCCTACTCCACTTTACAGACTTTAGGTCTGGGGGCAGGGAGCTCTAACACTCCTCTGCAAGGACCCATGGGGGGCACTTCAGCTCCCTTTAACGTTTTCCCTTATGGGGGAGGTCATATACCTCCTTCATCCCCTTCACTCGACAGTACCCACCAGTAATCCGTCGGGCCAAACACACACCATAGTTCACTTGGAGTAGGGAGTAAAGGACCACCTTCTCATAATATGTCGGTAGGGTTGACACCATTTTCTTTGTTCAGTGTGTTTGGTAACAACACTTTCTCATCATCCACTTTTCCGACCGGGGGCAACCCCAGTTATGGCCAACTTAATCCTATGCAGGGTACTATTCCTGCACAGGAGGCAAACCCAGGAACTTCATCTGCATCAGGACCTTGGAGTTCTTGGCAAGGATCAACTCCCTCGTTAGGAATGTCAATCTAGGGAAATTCTTTTCACAATAAATGGAACCTCGGGCAAAGTGCAATACCTATGCCCATGGGATCGGCATGGGGAAACCCTTCCCAAAGTCCTCTGAATGTAATGCACGCCCAAACATCTGCGTCCTATTTCGAGAATTAACCAATGATGTCTCCTCAAACGCAAAATACATATGTTGTTCATGGCCATGGTTTTTACCAGAACCCCGGCTAGCAACCCAAATTTTCCTGGAAACCTGGTGCCAGTCAAACACCAGGCCACTTTTTCCATGGTAATCATCAACAACAACCAAAACTACCGTTCTTGGAAACCTTACATTTGTTTAATGACCCCATCTGTCATGATCCACGTTGGCCCCCTATGCCGATGAAATTTCCTTTGGACATACCAAAGTTCAAAGCCAAGCCTAACGAAGATCTAGGGGATCATGTGACCACATTCCATCTTTAGTGCTCGTCTAAGTCATTAAAATATGACTTCGTACAATTGTGATTGTTTCAACGCACTCTCATTAGGAGTGATGCAAAATGGTACATCGAGCTCGACCACTCGAGATATTCTTCCTTCAACGAATTGGCAATGGCATTCCTAAACCATTTCCAATTACCTGTGAGATACGACGTCGACACAGAGTTGCTGACCAATTTTGAATAGACAAAAATGGACCATATCATCTGACCACATTCGATAATGGAGATGCTGGAAGAGTTTGATTAAGGTACCAGTCCCACCAACATTCCTGCTTGAGTGGTTCCTTAAGTATTTGGTCCCCCAGCTATCCAAATATGTCACAACATCGGGAGTGTTTTTCGAAGAAGATGCCATCATGAGAGCTCAACATCTTGAACTCATTTATTCTCAGTCTGGTTTACTGTACGAGATTTTTCCGGATGCACCATGATCCATACTTGATAAAACTAGACAGAGAACTTGACCACATGCCGATGGTATTGTAGGTTCAGCACAAACCAAACTAGCGAAAAAAACAACGTAAGAAGGGTTAGGGGGATAACAAACCCACTAATAATGTTGGCGGGGGAAACACTGAGGAATGGAAAGTGAAGTATCTGTGTAACCTATGCGCAGAAGACGACCGGACCCACCAGTTCCCTCAGCTTGCAGAGGCCCAAATGTTTGTGTCACAGCAGCAGCCTATTGTGTTAACGAATCCATTCCAACATGGGCAAAAACCTAACCCAAGCCTATACAAGCATGGAAGGGGGCAGTCAAGGATCCTCTCCCTCTTCGAAAAATCCTACATCCATGAATGTGTATATGATGAAAGGTGATTCTTTTATATTGACTAGAGCACATGACTATAGTAAGCCAAGCACCTTTGAGAAAGGAAAAGAAGATAAAATCCCATCCCTTCCTCTCCAGATCAAGAATACTTTGGGAGAAACAATGACACGCATCCCAAAAGGTGCGTTTAAAAATGATTCTCACAAACCAAATGAAAGGTCTGCCCAAAAATATTCTGTGGTGGAGGATTTATCTCAAACCCCTTGTGCGATGTCCACTTTGGAGGTCCTCTAGAGCTGCCCTTCCTAGAGGAAAACTTTGTTAGCCATTTTAGGATCTGCCGAGACTTGTAATCTGGGTACAATCATGCTGGATACAACCGACTTAAAACCTCATCTCCCTTGCCACGTAGCATTTCAGATAGTAGTGGCTTACCCCATGAAAACTTTTACTTGGAACATTTTCCGCATAGTGGTTGATGAGGGTGCCTCGACATGCGTCATGCCATTAGCATGGTGGAAGGCCATTGGCCAACCCGTTTTGTCTCCATCACCTACTCTTCTTACTGCTTTCAACGGTCATTTGTTCCCAACACATGGCATCATCCCCTCTTTCCCTNTTGATGAGGGTGCCTCGACATGCGTCATGCCATTAGCATGGTGGAAGGCCATTGGCCAACCCGTTTTGTCTCCATCACCTACTCTTCTTACTGCTTTCAACGGTCATTTGTTCCCAACACATGGCATCATCCCCTCTTTCCCTATGCAGTTAGGAGGGAATACCATGTGCGTCGAGGTAAAAGTAGTTGATGCTTCCCTCGACTACAATATCTTGTTAGGTAGGATTTGGACCTATTCCATGAAAGCAGTGGTCGCTACAATTTTACGGGTTTTGTTGTTTCCACATGAGGACTGGATCATGACCATTGATCAATTGTCCTTCTCCATACCTAACCCTTCATTGGGGGCATCCGCAGTCCTGATGATTGATAATCCCCAACCGGGCATCATCAATGTAGGGGTTGGTTTGTTCCCACCTTTGATGGGTACTTTCGATTACCCGCCTCCTCAAGGCAATGTCAAGTTCGTATCAGACCACCATAAGGTTGAAATTTTCCAAGTTTCATCATTTCACATGACTTACTTCAACGATCTGTGGATTATTCCTTCCCCATCGGCCACGATGGAAGGGACAGGGAACCATGGTATGTCCATGCCCTAGTCCACGGTAGAGGCAGCGTACTCTTTAGTCCATCAAGCTTCAGTCGACACTGATCTGACTCCTGCACAAGCGTTAGATCCGATCCCAAATCCTATTTGGGCTCAAGGTTCCCTCACTGATAGCGATTCATTAGACTTAGTCTTGCCCTAAGATGAAGCAATCATTGAAGCAATGACTAGTCCGGAAAAACCCTGGGACAATCTCCATCACAAATCATACTTCCTCCTAGAGTTAAGCAGAATCAAAGCAGGATAATTCACCTTGACTATGACTAGAGATAGGTCTTGTCCTATCAATCCCTTAGCCACACATGAGGTTTGTGCCGAGGGTAATATGGAAACTATCGCTGAAACTATACCGATTAATATCTCCAGAACCCCTGGCGTCCTAGAGAATGTTTTTGTCGGAGCTGACTGTTCTCCCAAAGAGATTCAAATATACACAGACTTATTTAAATAATTCTGGGACATTGTTTCCTAGTCTTACGAGGAAATTGGTGCAGACCCACTCGGCCCTCAGGTTGAGGATCCACTTACAGGATCATTCTTCGTTTCCCTTTGATTCGGATTGGCTCTTTCAATTCCCTGCTTGAATCTTCTTTCTTTTGATCCATAGGTCCTTTCGAAAGCTTCCTTGGCACGAACGACACTAGGTGCAAGCTCCCCCTTCTCCGCGTGACTACCATCTATGACCAAGGCCTAAACTGAAAGGTGCTTGTCACAACTCGCCACTCGCGAGTTCATGAGTCGAGACTCTTGACTCTTCCTTCCCAAACTCACGATACCCAAAATGTCGATACGTGTATATCTCCCTGCTGTCAGTGCCCTCCATGCGTGACCTCCGACTAGGCTTCCCACTAGTGCTTCTCGCCTTTCGCCATTTCGCGAGTCGAAAGGTTGGACTTCTGTCCCCTTATCTTACGAACCCCTGAGACACAAAAAGTCAACGGAGTGTTGACTCTCTTCAATGAACAACGCGTGGCTCCCTGTTGTCAACACCCTCCACGCATGACCACCGGCTAGGCTTCCCACTAGCGCTTCTCGCCTTTCGCCACTTCGCAAGTCGAAAGGTTGGACTTCCGTACCCTTATCTTACGAACTCCCGAGACACGAAAAGTCAACAAGGTGTTGACTCCCTCCAAAATGTGACGTGTGTCTGCCTGTCTATCCTTCGGGCCCACAACATGGTTCTGCCACGTGTCTCTCATGCATGTCTTCGGCACTTCGCGATTTCACAACTTGGAGCACCCAAACTTTGGGCTCTCACCTTATGAACCTCCGAGTTCGCGAGATCCTTAGATATTTTCCACCTCTCCTCCTCAAATGGATGGCTCCGATCCACTCGCCACTTCGCTACTAACCTTTCACGACTTCAAAAACCTTGATACAAAATGTTCGACCCTTCAACTCATGAAACCCTGAAATGAGATTTCGTGAGCGATCCAATGACCCTGGCTGACTTGGATCCTACGACCCTGATTTCTTCTGAGCTTATGCTTGAGGAAATCTCACCGTAACGTTCCTACTTCTCTGCAAGATCTAACGGCTCTTGTGACTTTGTGAATTCTTCTCAAAGAATTATGACTGTCCGTTTATTCTTGGAGAATTCCTACGAATTTAACCAAGTATTTCTTCGCGGAACTTACCCACCTGCAACGCAAAATTTCTACGCCTCCTTTCAACGCTTCAAGGCACCAACCTTCTGTGCTTTTCTTCAACAACTGCGAAGACCCTATCCCTCTTGATCTTTCTCCAACTCCGAGTCTTAAAGAAGACTCCCGCATGCACTCCTTGTGGCAAATCCTTCAATTACTTCAAAGAATTGAAGTCCTTCGACTCTGCGCACTTCCTGCAGTAGTAGTCCTTCAACAATTCTTCAAGTTCACAAACTCTGAGACTTTACTTGGCCTGCGCACACCTTGCACGGCTCCTTTACTCAACTTGCACTTCTGCGAGAATGAGAACAATTGTTATCCCTCCTGAGCTTTCAAAGATGAACTCTGACTTCTGTCAACGCACTCCTTGCGAACAAACTTCACTACACTCCTTGCAGGAATTTTACTCACTCAGACAGAGAAACAATTGAAACTCATTCCTTACTCTCCCTCATACTTCAAACACAAAGCATGAAATCATATACACAGCATATAAAGAAAATGTATAACAGAAAGTAAACATCCATGAGCATAACATTCAACAATGCATACACAGAGAATATATGAGAACCATGAGTCTGAATCAAGGCTTTTTTTTGTATTAATCGAAAACTTTTGTACATGGAATTCTTCTACACAACTCTCTGCTTCTTCTCTTCTCTTCTCTATCTTGACAATCATGTTACAACTATACAATGAGGGTGTCTATATCCCGTTTCCCTCTTGTGCTCTAAAACTGTCTAATCTAGAATTAAATTCTATCTACCTACATTTATTACACATAAAGGCTCCTATCTACTATGGACGAGAGTGGATCGCTCAAGGTCCTTTTACAATAATACAATCATGCCTCCACTTAATGACTTCATTAATATTTCAAAACATTTTTCAAAAAATGTGCTCGGTGCTTTTCCAGCTGTCTCTTATCTCCGCTCTGTCTCGTTGTTGGCTATGCTTACATGCCCTTGTGATGCTCCTGCATCATACTCCCTCACTTGAAAATTTTCATGGGCTCCTGTCCATGAACTCGCACATGGTCTGTCCATGCTTCTGGATTTATGCTTCTTTCTCCCAGCTGGCATCTTCAACTAGATGGCCCTTCTACTTGACCAAGTATTCAAAGTATTTCTTTTGCCTGGTCTTCTTACCAACTCTTTTGTCCAGTATGCGCTCCATCTGCGGATTTTCTACAAATGGCATTTGTTTTGTCCACTGAATCTCTGGCTATTCACTACCTGCTTCTACTTCCTCAGCTTTATAAGGGTACAAATCCGAGATATTGAATATCAGAGAAATTCTGATCCCATCGGGTAATTCAATCTCATATGCATTCGCCCAAAATTTCTTCAAGGCCTTACATGGTCTAATTTTCTTCATCTTCAGTTTATTATATGTTCCACTTGGGAACCTTTCCTTTCTCAAATGTGTAAGGATCAAATCACCAACTTTGAACTGAATTTGTCTCCTGTGTTGATCTTCTCTCCACTTATATTCTTGGCTCGAACTCTGCAATCGTTCCTTCACCTGGCTGTGAAGTTCCTTCATTACCTCTGTGAAATCTTCTGCACTAGCGCTCCTAGTCGCAATCTATTCTGAATCCCTTAGCTCAAAACTTCCTCTCGGTTGCATGCCATAAACAATTTGAAATGGACTCTATCCTGTATTCCTATTAAGTGATTCATTATAAGCAAACTCTGCCTGTGGTAATATGTTGTCCCACTGACTGTGGTGTTATGTCACCAATATCCTTAGGAAGTCTCCCAGACTTTTGTTCACGACTTCTTTCTGTCCATCCATCTAAGGATGATAAGCTGAACTAAACGACAAGTTTGTTCCCAGCTTCTTCCATAAGGTTCTCTAGAAGTTTCCTACGAACCTAGTGTCTCAATCCGAAACTATGCTCCTTGGGAAGCCGTGAAGTCGAATGACTTCTTTGAAAAACAGATTCGCAATGTGAGTAGCGTCACTGGTTTTCTGAAATGGTATGAAATGTTCCATTTTGGAAAATATATCCACTACCACAAAGATTGAGTCAAACCCTCTTTGTGTTCTTGGCAACCCCAATATGAAGTCCATGTTGACTGCATCCCACAGCCTCTCAGGTATGGGTAATGGTTGATAAAAACCTGCATTCTGCCTCTTTCCTTTTGAATGTTGAGAAATTCTACATCTGTCCACAAATCTTTTGACGTATGCTCGCATTCCTGGCCAAAAATATGACTCATTCAACTTTGCAAATTTCTTGTCATGACCGAAATGTCCGGCCAATCCCCCACTATGTTTCTCCTTCAGCAAATTCTCCTTCATGGAGCATTTTGGAATACAAAGTTGATTACCTTTAAACAATAATCCTTCCTGGATCATGTATTCTTCCCATTGGCCTCTATCCCTGAGAATTGGATTCTCAGCTGCTTCATACACCTCTTTAAAATCTGGATCATCTCTGTACATGTCCCTGAGATCATCAAAACCCAATGTTTTGACTCTGAACTCCTGCAATAGCAAAACTTTCCTGCTCAAAGCATCAACAACTTTGTTAGCAGTTCCAGAAATATGTTTAATCACAAAAGTGAAATTTTGCATATATTCAACCCATTTAACATGTCTTTGATTCAGCTTCTCCTGTTGAGTCACAAATTGCAATGCATGATTGTCACTATACAAGACAAACTCCTTGGGAATCAAGTAATGTCTCCATTTTTTCAATGCCTGAATAATAGCATAGAATTCGTTATCATACATGGATTATTTTATCTTGGCTTCATTCAAATTCTCACTGAAATATGCTATCGGCCTGTCTTCTTGACTCAAGACTGCCCCTATTGCAAATCCACTTTCATCACATTTTACTTGAAATGTCTTTTGGAAATCAGGCAACACCAGAATTGGTTGTTCTGTAATTTTCCTTTTCAGCAAATTGAAGATTTTCTCAGCCTTTTCCGTCCAGTGAAAAGATTTTTGTCTTTTCTTCACTGTGTCCATCATCGGTGCACTAATTCCACTGAAATTCCTAATGAATTTTCGGTAGAAACTAGCCAATCCGTGAAAACTTCGAACTTCAAAGATATTCTTTGGTGATGGCCAATTCTTGATTACCTCCACCTTATCTGGATCCATCCTCAACTTATCTGCAGAAATAACAAACCCCAAATAAATGAGCTTTGTCTTCATGAATGAGGATTTCTTCATGTTTATTAGTAGCTTCTCTGGCTGTAACCTCTTCATCACTGTAGCCAAATGTTTTAGATGCTCTGCCTTTGTTTTACTGAAAATCAGTATGTCATCAAGATACACAATGACAAATTTTCCGATAAAATCCTTCAGGACTTCATTCATCAATCTCATGAAAGTACTCGGTGCGTTTGTTAAACCAAACGACATGACAAGCCACTCATATAACCCTTCATTGGTTTTGAATGTTGTCTTCCACTCGTCACCTTCCCTCATGCGGATTTGGTGATAACCACTTTTCAAATCAATCTTTGAAACAAATTTGGCCCCACTCAAGCAATCCATCAGATCATCCATCCTTGGGAATGGAAATTTGTACATGATGGTTATTTTGTTGATTTCCCTCGAGTCACTACACATCCTCCAACCTCTATATTTCTTCTGACTAAGCACTGTCGAAACAACACATGGACTCAAGCTTTCTCTGACCAAACCTTTGTCCAACAAATCCTGGACTTGTCTTTTGACCTCTTCATTCTCCTGCGGCGTCAATCTGTACGCTTCTTTGTTTGGAAAACTAACTCCAGGTATGAGATCAATTTGATGACTTATACTTATAATCGGTGGCAATGAACGAGGTAGTTCGTCCACTACTATGTCAGTGAACTCTTCCAGCAGTTCCTAAACCTCTTCTGGTAAATCATCTACCCTTGTGCTGGTTAAACCAATCCTTGGCTTCCTGACCACAATGAATTGTGGTTCCTCCTTCTTCTTAACCTCTGTAAGAAGTTCCTTCCCACTCATGAGAAGTACAATGTTGCTCACCTCCGGTTTTATTTCTTTATCTTTGATCGGCAACAGCATGTGAGTTCTCCCATTTTTTTCTAGGGTGTATGTGTTCATTCTCCCGTTATGAATCACATTCCTGTCATATTTACACGGTCTACCCAACAATATATGAAAAACATCCATAGGAATAACATCATAGAGTATTTCATCTTTATACCCTCCTATTTTAGACTCAACTAAACATTGCTTAGTGACATTTACCTGATGTCCTTTTTGCAACCACGAAACTTTGTATGGGCTTGGATGATCAATCATCTCCAGCTCCATTTTTTCTACCATCTCTGTTGAAACGAGATTATCCATGCTACCACTGTCTACAATAACTTTACATTTCCAGTCTTTGTTTTTGCACGCAGTCCGAAAAAGTCTGTTTCTTTGGACTGACTCTCCACCTCCTTTTTTGGTGTCAAAAGAGCTTTTCGCATCATCAACGATCTTTTGCCTTCAGCATCCTCTGCCTCAACATTTCGCCTTTGTGCTTCGGCAATGTGAGTCTCTCCTTCCTCTTTATTCTTGTCTATACATTCATAAGACTTGTGTCTGAACTTTCCACACGTGAAGCATTTTATGACTCCACCTCTTCCTCTTCCTCTACCTCTAGTACGAGGAAAAATGTTGTTATCAGCATACTCTCCTCTCTGATTAGCATACTGCCTTCTCTGTCCAACATATTTTCCTTTCTGTGAGCTTCCACCTCTCTCAATCTGAGGTTTCTTCCATTCTTCCTTAGGCTTCTGATTTCTATCTTGGACGACTGATTT
>ML787741.1:47792-59964 GCA_009831015.1 Picea engelmannii | reverse complement strand
AGTCCAATAATGTGGTGCTCCAATAAAAAATATGTGCATTTAAGCATTGAATCACACAGTTCATTTGTGCATGGGAAGCCTGATGCAAAGTGGCAGACCCTGTAATCCACCCGATGAGAAACACTATCGCCTGCAATGCTAAGTCTGAGATATTTCTTATTGGCACTTGCGAGCTCGTCCTATCTATACCCACCTCATAATGGAGTCCAATCAACTCCAATATGTTGCGAGGCCCAGAGGGAAACGTATGGAAATTGACTGGCTCCCCTTGCCGGAAGAGGTGAGTCAAAAAGTATATGCCCTCTGTCGTTGGCACTAGCGACTTCCCCTCTAGCATAAAGGCCTCTGCGTCATGATGCCAATAATCAACCAAGGCATTCAGTAGCCTAGGTTGTGCTTGCATGAAAGGACATAGGAAGAATTTTAGCAACCCAGATTGCATCAACACATCCACAACATTAGGGTCTTCCCCAACCAGCGCACTGATATCCTCATTCTCTCTTTCTCTCCAGTGCACATACATCTTGCACATGGGAAAAGTTTAGGAGGGTTAATTCTATCTTTCTTAAATTTTTTACACTAACTGGAGGGTCCACGTGAGCTGACCAATATGCCATAAAACAGAGTGAGTGTACGCGCGAGCTGTCATAGGACAACCCGTGTGGACCTAGGGCCGAGATTTTGAGGGTGGACGCCCCCCCCCAAAATGAAACTGAATGCATAAATAAAGATTTAGATTACAAGAGGAGAGAATTTATACTTACTTGGTCCAATCGGATGGTTGTTTCATCCATCGAGGCTCCCAAAATCAATTCTTTTCACAAAGGGACAGTTTTGGCTTTTAGTCAATTTTTGAATTAACAATGGTGATAATGAGCTGCCAGCTTCTATTTATAAAGGTTTTTGGCCCTTTTTGTCAATTTTCGGACCCTTTTGTCATTTTTTCTAAACTGAAAATCATTTGAGATGGTTCAGGAGTTTTCTTTGGATGGTCACAGGAAGTATTACTTCGGGTATTGGGAATTGTTTTTGAGTTTTTGGGCGTTTTGATGGTCCTTTGGTAAAAAAGTCATTTTTTCCAACTCGTTGCATTTAAGTCAGGACTCCACCTCCAATTTCTGCATCTTGTTGTATTTTCTGCTTTGCCATAGGATCAATCCCACTGAGTTGTGACATGGAACCATTGTTGTTGCTTTAGAAGTGTCGTAATTTGGTGGTAGAGCTTACCATAACATGGATGCCCTAGGTAGATCTTGGTTGCATTATGGTGTCCATGCTGTCACTAACGACTATAGGCTCGGAAGTCCCTTTTAGTTTTCCCTGATTACGAGTTTGAGCCTCATTTGCATGATTCCTTATCACTCTTGACCTCACCCTTGGGAGTCCCACAAACATAACGGATCTTCTTTTAATCCCTTTTCAGACCCTCTAAACATGAAAAGATTGTCGAGCGATCTTGTGGCCTTTCATGCTCGTTAAACTGGAATTTGAAGTCACATATGTCCAATGGTAGTTTACCCCTTTTTCGGTCTGGATGGTCAATTGTACGAACAAAGGTATAATCTAGGGACCTCAATTCCCTAGAAGAGTACTCTCAGGTATAATTTTAACCCTTTTTCGTGCCTGAGGGACTAAATTTACGAAAAAGGAACCCCCACGAAGTCCATAGTTAAGCACTTTTCAGACTCCCTAAAATTGAAAAGATCGTCAAGTGACCTTATTCTTTCACACTCATTAAAATGGTCCAGAAGAACATTCCTGATAGAGTCCATAGTTAAGCTTTTTTCAGACTCCTTAAAAATGAAAAAATGGCCGAGTGATCTTGTCTTTATCACACTTGTTAAAATGGTTTTGAATAGACGTCTTGTTGGTGCTAGTTTACCCATTTTTCGAACCGACTAGACTACCTTTGAAAAAGGTACCCCATTGGAGTCTCCTTTTACATTTTTTTAGACTCTCTAAATATGAAAAACCGTCGATCTTACCTTCTCTGGGCTCGTTAAAAATTACATCGAAGGATGTTACCATTGTGTGTCTTATTAATTGCATTTGCAGACCCATGTCTTTGGCCTAATGCCAGCTCCATGTTGCTCTCAATTGAACCATCTGAAGCATGCCTTCTACGCAAGCCTTGAAGCACTTTGCCACTGTGTCTTAACACCTTTGGCCCCAGGAGGGATTTTTTCTGAGTGTCCTTGCTTTGAACATCGGTCTTGTCCTTGCGCCTCGAACTCATATGTTTGCGACACTCATTCCTCCTTTGTAACGTAGCATTCTTTTATTCTTTTTCCAAAATTATTGAAAAAGACAAAAAAAACAAATATACCCCAAGAGAGGAAGGGAAAAGTATTTTCTTTGTATTGGCAGCACAATGAGTCGCCCTTGGAAAAAGCACATCCTTTTTTTTGTTCTTCAAGATCTGGGATTTAATATGACCTTAGGAAGATGTTCTCACTACATAGAGTTGTGTCCTCCTCCATTTGGTTATTCTTCCAAACATATGGAGAGTTTGCATTGCCTCCTGCATCATGAACTTATGTCAATGTCATGCTACCTAAGTCTCGTCATTTGTCGTGTTATTGTCCAAGGGAAGTTTTTACCAAGCCTAAGTCGACCCCTCTATAGTTTTTCTCTTTCCCTCATGCCCAACCATCCCAAAATTCCAATCAAGTCTTTGTTCAAAATCAATGGAGCCTTCAGTCTGATCATCAAGATTCTCTAGTCCATGACCAACGAGCTATTGAAGACATCTGGGTAATGAAGTCATACACTCATGTTACACTCCTACATAAGTTTTGAATATTTTGAAGTTGTTTCTCGAGCTCTGAAGACCTCATCTCCAGCCATCATACCTTATCAGCTTCTAGAAGATGGATACTATACATGTATATCTTTTTTGATTTCGAGATGTAGCTCCGTTGTGTATTTCTCATGGATACACTTTATATAGTTATATGACATGGATATACAGTGTATTTGATTGGTAACCATGATTTTATTTCATCCCGAGCATGGGTATGCCTGCTTCGGTGAGACAATTTTTATTTTGCAGATGGCACCTCCCGAATTCTGGTCCCTGGGCTCACCGGTTTGGTATGTTGATAAAGATTGATCATGTTTTTTGGCCATTAGATTATCTTCTGACCTCATAGTACATTAGGGGGCATCTGTTATAACCCTAATTTTCACCAGACATACTTACCTGGCATCAAGCCATCTCAGATTCCTTATTTGCCAAAACACTATTGAACAACAATTCTTAAAAACCCCCTTTATAAAGGCCCACACACCCTGCTCCATTACTGCACGCATGTACATGTTAGCTTCCCCAATACAGCCCGCGTGTACCTACAAAAGAACAGAAAAAGGAAATTTGTTGATGGAACACACAACTTTTTACAAGTTAACAAAACCTTTCGGCCATCCATGGCAGATCTTTCGACCAAATACATAGCTCCTTCTAGCCTATAAAAGAAGGGGTAGGGGTCCCATTTGAAAGGAGGAAAATCATAGTAAAGAGATTATACCCAATTGAGCATTCCCTTTGTCCCAACCTTTAGCCATCCTTGTGAAAAGAGAAGTATAGAGAAAAGCAGTTGGAGGACAGTAGAAGAGGATCCCATGACCAGGTTCATGGAGCAGTGGCCGACTTCATCATTGTAAGTTTCTTTAGTGAAGTTATTAATAAAGAAGTGCTTTTCCCGTCCCACCATATGAGGTTTTCATTGTTTATTCCATACATATTGATTAAATCTTTAACCCATTAATATGTAGATCAAATGCAGGTGGAGTTCATCATTTGTCTTTTGTGAATGCAAGTTATCCTTGGGAGGAGAGTTGTAGTCAAAGAGCGACCAAGCGTAAAGAGGGATCGACAAAAGACGTCAGAAATAAGGTATGTTCACTTGATCTTCTTAACTATGTATTTGCTTAAGAATAATGGGGATTAGGTCTGGGATGGTGGTAAAAAGTAGGAATCTTTAGGTTTTTTCTTCATGCATTATAAAACCCTAAGTGCTAGTCCATAGGGGGATTTCCCACTCACAACACTATTCCACCAGGCCCTAGCCCTTTGCATGCCCAACGTTGTGTTTCCCGTTCTCCGAAGACCCACTCTCATTGAAAAATGACACATGTCCCCGGGTCTTCATGAACGCAAGACCTTAGGAATTCTACATTCTGCATAGTCCCAAAATTCCCAATCCGAGATGAGATAACACCTAGGACATGTGGCCCTATCCTATCATTCCACCTGTACTAACCATGGCATGACATGTGGCAATTGTCATATTGTGATACGTGGCACAATTTTTTCCCACGGAGCTCTGTTTGAAAAATAAAACCACTTGACACATGACATGGTCACCATGTGACACATGGACATCCATGTGGGTTGATGTGGTACAGACGTCACCACAGAATTCCTAGCTTGTCCAACCGAGCTCTGAAAATTTTACATCACTCAATGGTTGAGTGAAATAACCCATCGTCACCTCAGATATATCAAGAAACTATTATTGGCCTTTCTCGTAAGGCCTATTTTCCCAAAACCTCTCGATGTCCGAGATTTGATATCCAATTGGAATGTTGGGCATGTGGCCCTATCTGGTCATGCCACCTATCATGACACTCAACACTCATACCACTTTATATGTGACACTCATTTACAACTTGGACCTTCATGTAATATTCCAAATCTATGTGACACGTGGAACCACTCATGTCACAACATGTGGTGCCACTAGGTAATCACGCATGTCGGACCTCGGCCCCTTACCAACCTCTTATAGACTAAAAATATCTGAGGTGTGTTCTCTATGGATTACAAGATAATTAAGGAAATCATGTGATTAATTAAGATAATCATTGGATTATGAGAAACCCCCTATTCCCGACGTCTTGAAGATTGTGATATGATTAATTAATGTAATCTTTGTGATTATGAGATGATTAATTAGGTTAATCCTGGGATTACAACTCCCGATCATTTACCGTAAGATCTACGGTAGATATTAGTCTATCGTGTGGGATCTAAAGGGGATACATGTTGTCGCTAGGTGATCGCGAACATCTGGACTGCTAATCTTTATCGGTCTCATGTAAACTAAAAGTCCCCACGGTTTGGGGTCTGATTGATGTTTCTCCACAAGGATCTATGGTGGAGACCCATCCACCCTTAGATCCAATGAATTAGATTTAATTGCGCTCACCACAGGGCTTAGGCTTGATGAAGGTCCCATACTCTACTCACCTGGAACTAGATGTTGACAAGTGTACCTTCCATGACATCATGGATTCCAAGTCTGCAAAGTGTGTCATCACGGCGTCACCTTATCTCTCCTTCTCAAGGTATGGAATCAAGGGCTAGAACCTTGGTCCCTAGAAATCATTTTGTCAGGACTTCCAAAGGATTTAAACTTATATATCGTTCGGGGTTCGATGCTCTAATTCCCGAGTTGTGGAACCCCCGCATGAGATTGGTTACAAAAATTGACGGCCATGATACCCTCAGTGCTAAGATATGACAATGGGTACTAGTCCATTTATGGACGGTCGATATCGACCCTCTTCACTAGATCAAAAACTATTGTTTCTCATATGGGTTTAAACTGAATTATTATGGGTAACCAACCCATCTTTGGACCACTGGGATTTACTCTCACCCTATAATTCATGACTACTGTGATTCATCGATTTCATAAAGTGTTGAATGGATTATAGATTATGTATTGGGACTTAGCAGTATTGTAGCCTCATGCTGCATCGTTCTACTGGTTACATAGAAATTCCAAACTACACATTTTGTAGTGCTATGACTTGCATCTAATACAAGGAATTCATTTCAATTATACAGTTATATCCATTCATTAACGTTTCCAAAGGAGAAAACCACTCATTACATTACCATATATCCATATTCATGAATACAATTATAGGAAAAATTCATTTTCATTTACTCAATCACAAAGATTCATAGAATACTTATCTATTTTGCAGCTTGTAACCAACCAACTGACAGTGGGTGTTCACCTTTCCACCCAACCATAGGCTTAGAGGAATTCACTCTTAGCACTCTAGCCACCCCCATGCCAAGCCATGATACCACCATGGAACTCTCTGACTATTGACTCGTCGAGCTAATAATTATATTGGGGAGGTTGCTCTCCACTTCTATAGAAACAAAAAATGCCTCCCCTTCTTCATACTGAACTTAGTTCATCCACAGGGTTTGTCATATGCCTTCCCAGCTGAATTTCTTTCCCAACTATCATCAATCCTACAACCCTCTTATATTCTAGTCAGAAACTCATGGGATCTTCTCTATTCCATCATGATCTCTCTTCTTCACACCCTATGGGTATAGTCTTCCCTCGAACCCCTATAACTCATAGTTCCCATCCTCTGTGCCCCTCGTGTTCTTCTCTTGCATGCATAGCTTGGGAAGGTTCTAAGCTATCCTTATATTTCCTCTGTCAGAAGGAAATTGTGTGGTCAATATTTGTTGTCAGAATGGTACTTTTTGGTACCTTTGGCTGACATTTCAGCTATCCTAGCCAGGGCTTCCTATACCTATATTCATTAAGGGTGGTGGTTTCTCAACCACCAACCCTTCCTCATTAACTGATTTTGTCTTGAAATCTGGGATGAGGAAATAAATTTCCATATCTCAAAATCAAATATTATTAGCAAGATGGTTTGGGTCCTCTTTAGCATGATGAACCCCTCTCTAGGTTCCTTTACTCTTTCCCCTAGTGGTATCATGGCCAATACTTCAAGGCTTCACCCCCACAGTCATCTTTTGGCATTTACAATAATACATTTACAATGTTTTTATTCCATGGCATGGAAACCCTAAATCATGATTAATTACACATAATCATATGTTTAGAAAGGGGGTTGTTACACAAAGAATGAACCTCATACTCCTCATCATATTTCTAACCTTCCCATTTCAAACTCCCAAATCACATTATTTTGGTTACTATCAATGCACTTCTACGTTTTCATTATCCCTCCATATCATCCAATGCCAATTTCTCATCTACAAGATCATCCTCCATTCATCTACCTAGTACAGAAAAACACCCATGGGGTCTCCACCCTTCATCAGTTGCATTCCATTACTTTTTCCCCAAGTAGGCCAAGTCATACTTCACTAGGGAACCTGTTTGTGTATGTTCACTTTAAACCCATATTATTCTTTATTCATTCGGTAATTTTATAAATCCCCCTTTTGGTTTCCAACAAGTTCAATACATTTTTTCCATCTCAGTCAATGACATTTTTTACCTGGAAAAAAGAAACCCATGTTGCCCTTGGTTGGGGCATCTAAATTTCATAGTTATATCTACAAAATATTCTTCTAGTGGCCAAAATACCAAGTATCATAGACACCCTTATCCTAAACCTCTATATTTTGACCTCCCCTACATCTCTTTACAATCTCACCCATTCAACACAGCTTACCCATTATCTGGTCATCCCCCTCACACAATATCATGCTTTACAGTTGATGTCATACATCAATATAACCCCAACCAAGGGAATTTATTGAGTCCCATATATTATGAACTTCTTCCATATTACCAGTTAATCCACAATCTCCCCATTACAGTTCCTGACACCATTTTGATCAATTAATGTCAAGAATCCCTTTGCTTCTTGCAATCATTCCCCCTTACCCATTGACATCGGCACAAGTTTCCAAGAAGGTTGCAATATCTTGACTCTCATTACCTCATCAATGATGAGTCTTAGATGGAATAGAAAGAGTCCTCATTTTTTTTTTATTCCATTGACCGCCATAATATTCAACCTCAACACAATTTCATGTTACAGTGGGTCTTACTATCCGACCATTGTAATTTTTCATAGTAGTCGAAGACCTGTGAATTTGATAGGCCATAAATGCCTCTAAGTTATTGACACATTAAATAGTTGTTCGATATAGATCCATTTCACTCATCTGAACTGTCATCTGTCATTATTGATGCCCCTAAGGGCATTGGAAATATCCACTTCATCAACAAATTTTAAGTTACAATTATACAATTTTGGTTCCATGATATGAGCATGGGACATATGCGCCTCATTTGTACACATATTTTTATCCTTTTTTTGGAGAATAATGGGTTCCAATAATTATCTCCTCTCCCTCCCCAAGATCACTCTCAAATTTCCTCTCTATAGTTGTTCAAACTCTTCTACACAATGACATCACCAACTAAAGAAACAATGATGTATTTCAGCTATATGTATCCTCCTAATCTCACACATCAGGGGGTATCTATTATCATCGAAAAATTTCTCATGTAAATATACATAATGGTTCAATAAAGTACTGACACAACATATGAATTAACATCCCTCCAATATTTACAAAATCAACTCAACAAGTCACATAACTATATAAAAAGTCCCATGAATTTTTGTGTAGTTTCCTCAAATCCAGCCTATGCACATTTGTGTGATCCAACACATGAGAATTTTCACAGATTGTGCAATATATACAAATTTCCTCATAGGGACTCGCGCATATGCGGAAACAACACATTAATGCACTTGTTCGGGCCTTAACCAATTCCATATGGAGGTGTATCATGATAAGACACCTAAATCGATCAGAAATATAGCTTTGGGGATATTGAAGGGATAGGTGGTACCTCTCAAAGGGCACTTGTTCACATTTGAAACTAGTTATGCAATATCTTGTAATGGTCCTATAAATACATGTTGTAGGGATGCAAACAAATAAGTAATTCATTAGTATTGTTATGCTACTCGATTTGCTTTTGGAGAAGCCATATATTCTCTTGAGAGTTATTTGAGCATTCATAGAAAGTGTTATACTTCTCACCTGTTGAGAAGTTTAACAATAAATTATTCATTGTTGTTACTCCATTGTTAGGAGAGAAGAGCTCTATTTTGGAGGACTAAATATCCCTCCCAAAGAGGAAGAGGGGATCCATACATCCCCATACTTCTCCTAGGTGTTACTAATTCGAAGATCAATCCTATTGGTAGATATTCCTTGTTATATTTTCATATTTCAATTTGAGTTCTATGCATTCTTAGTTTAGTTTTATTTTCTTCTTATTTTCCTTTTTATTTCCTTTATGGTTGATCCACTAATCAACTAACCCACTTTTGTGTTTCCTTGTTGGTCTAACTAGGTAGTTAAGTGCATTGTTGTTTCTCACCGAAGTGGATAAACAAGCACAGCTATGTGAATCAGGCAATGGAATATAATGTAGCATGAACATATTGGTTTTTTTCTTAGTCTCTTACCAACACAAGTGGAGGATGTTGTTTAGTTGACTATTCTTTATTGTTTGGTTACTATTCTTTTATTCATTTACACACAATAACTCTAACTATGTCAAGCTTGTTCATAATATGCCACATACCCACATACCCACACTACAACAAATTATTTGCATTGTTCCTTTGACATTTAGATTCTATATACAAATGGATCAATTAGATAAAAATTCAGTCCTCTTGTATAAACCATAATGAATCTTAGGTGCACATATTATTTGTGTTTTGTAGCAAAAATCAACCAAGATTCATTGTGCGTGCTATATGCCAATTGAAAGCACCTCTTCTTCTTTCATCAATATTACAATGGAATCCAACATCTAGTGTCATTCACAATGGTCTTGACTACATAGCCATATATTTGATCTCTCTATAGAGAAAATTGCCTCTAGAAATCCATTTGAGGGGCTTCCTAGCATATATTCTAGAAAAAGTGTCCAATATATCGATTGATGTTTTCCAATATTGCACACACTTTTTTACTATTTCAATGCATCATTATTGATCCTACAATAAACACTCATCATTGGTATGTGTGGATTAACATAGACCTCAAAGGAAACCATCATTTTCATATTCATGTTTGTGGATCTAATTTGTACCACAATGTGCATTTCTCATAGCATATATACATGAACTCGAAAAACTCTCCACCAGATCAATACAACCCAAATCATCATTGCATGTAAAAAATCATTTCTTTCTTGCTGCACAAATATCAGAGTTGGTTAGAATACAACTAAAAAATAAAGAGACTACAATTTGATTGAAAAATGCGTTCAAGATTTTCTTTCATTTCTTTTCATGCTTCCACTTCATATACAAAAATATAATTTGATATATGTCTACATGCACACTATAAAATTTTGATTTTTATCCACTATAATAGTAGAAAGAAGAAGAAGCATTATATACAGATAGTATCCAAATCCCTAGAAGGACATCGTTATATGCCAAGATGTCTATAGAAGAACTAGATACTAGAGAAAGACAATCAATTTTGAATTGGTGCAAGAGACTTGTCAAGATGGAGGAGAATGAAAATATTGTACTTGTATTCAATCCTTTTGAAAAAATATTGAAATATGGAGGTAGCTTTGGCAAGTGCTTGAACGAAGTGATCTAGCTATTATGGTGGTGGATGCCCATAATCCCTTATTTTACCATTGCTATCATTTAGAGGCATACATGCAAGAATTGATATTCATAAGACAACTTTCAATGCAATGTATCTTTAGTTGATTTCTATTCTAGGGGACTTTCAATTCAGTTCAAACAAAAAATAGAGCACTATCACAAGTGCAAGTCCATACTCCAAACAATATAAAGATAAAAATACTCCACCATAATTCAAATGACTGAATTCAAAGAACTATATATTCTTCCAATACATATATTTTGGAGGTGTTCAACATTCTATATCTTAAAAATTTGAAATATTATCAATCATTTTACATTCAACATACCTTGAAAACTCCATTCCCATTATCCTTCAACATACTTTTCACAAAGTTATTTGGTTTCATGAGCCATTCTTCTTCTTGTCAATCATTGGTATGGCTATCCCAACTTGCAAGATTTACTCAATACACTTCAACCTAAACAACAAGGTGAAACCCTTACAACCAATCATGATATATGTGAATGAGGTCCTTGATCAAATCTTGATTTGATACCAACTGAAAGACATAATGAAGAACAAGAAGATCAAGAATATATGAAAAGGAACAATGAAAAAATCATTATTTTCAATATTATTCACATGATAGTACAGTATATAGTACAAGCCATCGATAACCACCTTTATTGGTCCACATAACTAGCCATAAGTGTAAAATTCTAAGACCTGAGAGGTCTAGAATTCCATGAGAAATAATACTAATCCAATGAATTTGCAAGTAAACAAAGAAGAGAGAGCTAGATAAGAATTAACTCCATAAGAATGAATGTATTCACAATATATTAAAAATTACAATGAGATGAATTCAATATATTGAGAGGAATTGATCGTGTCACTAATAATAGCAACTACCACTACAATAACAAAAACAGTGCAAAAATAGCTAAAACACATGCCTAAACCTCTAAAATAGATAAACCACTCCTAACATGAGTATGATAGGCTAAAAAGTGCAAATGAACGAGAAGTAAGGACTTTATTTCGAATTAAGCATGGGTTGAAAGCCAACATATCCGATCGTGTTTCTGGCTTTTCCTCAGGATTCATTAGCCGATCAACCTCGCTCGTATAGATACATGCCTATCTCTAACAAGGGATTGTCTTCCATGCATGCTATGGGAATAGGCCAAGTGGGGGATGAAAAGTAAAGCCACATGGATCTAAGAGGTTTATGAAAACATGAAGGTTTTCAAAAGGTATATTTTGGCTAGGAGAGACCACAATATAAGATGGAAAGTATTCATTATCCATAATTGATTAGCCAAATAAAGATTATCCATAACTGATTAGCTAAATAAAGCAAGTTTACTAAAGAAAGGGGATAAATCCCTAAAATCAAGGGTCAATTTTCTTGATTTAAGGAGGAATTGTGCTCTCCTTCCTTTATGGTTTTAAACTTTGCATGGAGGTTGGAAAGGAGTCACTAAATGGAGTTCTAATTAAAGAACTCAAGATTAACTCCATGTCATAGGGGGCATATCCCTAAATTTAAGGAAAACTCCCTAAAAACAAGGAAAGTGTCTCCTACCCTCTCTAGAAGGTCAAAACAAGTCAGGAAAAAGGCATTGGGATGCCTTAACCAAGGTATAGGTGCCTAAGACAAGTAATACACCAAGGGAAGTTAATATTATGCTCCAACACCCCCCCTTGAGCCTAACTGTAGTGACATAA
>ML787741.1:24991-40431 GCA_009831015.1 Picea engelmannii | reverse complement strand
TTCATTCTTGAAGTAGACTATGATACCTCAAGACCAAGAAAATAATGCAACAAACCCATATCACTCATGGAAAATCTATCATGCAAGGTAATCTTAACCCATGCAACTCTGATAAAACACTCCCTGTGATCAGTGAGTCATCTACGTATGGGAGTCATCATGGTGAATCATATAAACATTCAGATCTAATTTACATCTATGAAATCCTTGAGAAATCAGAAAATAATCCATTTTTGTATACCAAGCTCGAGGAGCCTGTTTGAGCCCATATAATGATTTCTTTAACCTGCATACAAGAGAAGAGTCATGAACATACCCCTATGGATGCTCCATATCTATCTTTGTAAGGTAGTTAGAGAGTTATTATGGGGACCCAGAGATCCCATAGTGATAATAGTGGAGGCCATTCAATGTAAGGTGGACTAGGTCCACTATATTATTAAATAAGGCCCACTATGGTAGTTAGATATAATAAATGGATAGTTAGATATAATAAATGTAAGAGGAATTCTTAGAAGGCTCTACTTTTAGAAGATTCCTCCTCTAGAATGTTCTTAGGTGATGGTAGAACTATATAAAGGGGTTCAAGCAATGTAATGGAAAATAAAGAGAATTATTGTATTTGGAGCGGTAGCTCAATAGGATGATGCCCCCTCGAAGAGGCAAGTGGACAAGAGAGGATCCCTTCCATAATAGGATCCATTGTACGGTGTTGTTCTACCTCAAGGGTTTGGTAATATTATAGTGTGATTTCTTCTATATTTCTTTTTGGATCTATTCTGTATTCAGGTATTTGGTTCTTAAAAATTGGTATCAGAGCACTTTCCTTGGCAGACATTGTGGGCAAATATTTCTTATTTTTGTAGATTTGTTTTAGGAGAAGAAAACAAAATGGCCACGAAATTACAAAACTTTTCGATATAATTCTATGAAAAATTTGTAGAAACAAGTTGTATATCTGAGTTCCTCTCAGAAAAACACCCAATTTGAAAAAAAAAATCATCCGAAACGAAGTCCAGGAAGTCAAGATATTGAAGTTTTGAAATCTGTAATTTTTCAGAGTTTTTTCCACGGACGGTGGCGCGATTTTTTATTTTATTTTTGTAGCATCTGGAGGCCGAATTTGCTCAAAAAAATTACAGATTTTAGTTCCTCTCACAATTTCATCCAATTTCAAAAAACAAAATCAGCCGAAACGGAGTCCGGGAAGTGAATTATGAGCATTTTAAATTTAGCAGTTTTCAGGGTTTTTCTGAAAAATGCCACGATTTTCTACAGTAATTTATTGTTCTATTTTTTGGGTTTTTTCGTGATGGAGGCGGAACTACAGAGTTCATAAATTTTTATAGGGTTCTCAGATGGTTATTTCTTCTCAAACTCTCAAAGAAATTCTACCGATTACTGAAGCATTCAAAGCCCAATTGTTTGACACATTGAATGACAGATTAGATGGCTTTGTAGATGGTTTCAATGATAGTTTTTGTAGTATTCAAGATTCTTTGGATAACATGCAAGAGAGGTTTCTTATGGTAGACCTCAGGGATGAATATAATCAACAAATATATGCTTGGTATGATTTTAAGGGTGATTGCGATGATTGATATATGGATAGTTCTCATTTTTGGGATGAAAACCACTTCCATATATTATCTGATGACTTTACTCCACCTTCTGTAGGGAACATCAATGTTCCACATCAGGAGCTAGTTATCAGCATCCAGCTTGCATATTCTACAATGGTATTATTCATTCCATAATCATCTTTGATCATATCCCACTATGCAGATGGATATTCTTATTTGGATCCACATGATAGGTGTCAGTATTGGGACCATCATTTTTAGTTGGTCATTGGGTGTCGATATCTTCCATGTGGGGTTCACATGAGCAATTGGACATGGGACCCTAGTTTACATTAGAGGTTGGACTACTTCAACATGGTGGCTACCATTTCTCAATGGGACCCTGGTTCTCTAGTCTACTTCAGCACTATGGTCCACACTTATCCATGGGACCCTGGTATATGGTTATACATCAATCATTGAGAAAAACGCTTTCATAAGGGGGATGAAATGTAAGGTAGCTATAGAGGTAGTGGGGTGGTCCAAAGGGCCCATAGTGATAATAGTGGACTTCATTCAATGTAAGGTGGACTAGGTCCACTATATTATTAAATAAGGCCCACTATGGTAATTAGATATAATAAATGGGTAGTTAGATATAATAAATGTAAGAAGAATTCTTAGAAGGTTCTACTTCTAGAAGATTTCTACTCTAGAATGTTCTTAGGTGATGGTAGCACTATATAAAGGGGTTCAAGAAATGTAATGGGATATGAAGAGAGTATTGTATTTGGAGTGGTAGCTTAATAGGAGGATGCCCCCTCGAAGAGGCAAGTGAACATGAGAGGATCCCTTCCATAATAAGATCCATTGTATGGTGTTGCTCTACCTCAATGGTTTGGTAATAATATAGTGTGGTTTCTTCTATATTTCTTTGTGGATATATTTTGTATTCAGGTATTTGGTTCTTAACAATTGGTATCAGAGTACTATCCTTGGCAGACATTATGGGAAAATATTTTTTATTTTTGTAGATTTTTTTTCGAAGAAGAAAAAAGAGGGCCACAACATTCTAGAACTTTTTGGTATATTTCTGTGCAAAATTTATAGAAACAGGTTGTAGATCTGATTTCCTTTCAGAAAAACACCCAAGTTGAAAAACAAATCGTCTGAAACAGAGTCCGGGAAGTCAAGATATTGAAATTTTAAAATCTGCAATTTTTCAAGGTTTTTATAAAGGAGATTTTGCATATTGTTCTTGTATATCTATTGTGGTGATTTTGTATTCAGTGTTTGGTTCTTAACAAGTGGTATCAGAGCACTTTCCTTGACAAACATTGGGGGAAAATATTTTTTATTTTTGCATATTTTTTTCGGAGAATAAAAAAGAGGGCCATGACATTCCAAAAATTTTCAGTATATTTCTGTGTAAAATTTGCAGAAACAGGTTGTATATCTGAGTTCCTCTCAGAAAAAAACCCAAGTTTAAAAAACAAATCATCTGAAATGGAGTCCAAGAAGTCAAAATATTGAAGTTTTAAAATATGCAATTTTCAGGGTTTTTCCTGTGGACGGCGGCGTGATTTTGCCCAAAAAAATTACATATATGAGTTCCTCTCACAATTTCACCCAATTTCAAAAAAACAATCAGCCGAAACAGAGTCCGAGAAGTGAAGTTATGAGCATTTTAAATTCAGTATTTTTTTCAAGGTTTTTCAAGAAAACGCTGCAATTTTCTGCAGTAATTTATTGTTCTATATTTTGGGGTTTTTTGTGACGGTGGAGGGACTGCAGAGTTCACAAGTTTTCATAGGGTGATCAGATGACTATTTCTTCTCAAACCCTCAAAGAAATTCTACATATTATTGAAGCATTCAAAGCCCAATTGTTTGACACATTGAATGACAGATTGGATGGTTTTGTAGATGGCCTCAATGATAGTTTTCATAGTATTCAAGATTTATTGGATAACATGCAGGAGAGATTTATTATGGCGGACCTCGGGGATGAATATAATCAATAAATATATGCCTGGTATGATTTTGAGGTTGATTGCGATGATTGGTATATGGATAGTTGTCATTTCTGGGATGACAACCACTTCCATATTTTATTTGATGATTCTACTCCACCTTTTGTAGAGAACATCAATGTACCACATGAGGATCTAGTTACCAGTGTCTAGCCTGCATATTCTATAATGGTATTGTTCCTATGAGCTTCAGCTTTGATCATCTCCCATTATGTGGATGAATATTCTTATTTGGATCCACATGATAGGTGTCAGTATTAGGAGCATCATTTTCAGTTGGTTATTAGGTGTCGATATCTTCCATGTGGGGTTCACATGAGCAATTGGACATGGGACCCTAGTTTACAATGGTGGTTGGACTACTTCAACATGGTGGATTCCATTTCTCAATGGGACCCTGGTCCTCTAGTCTACTTCAACACTATGGTCCACACTTATCCATGGGACCCTGGTATATGGTTTTACATCAAGCATTAAGGACAACACTTTCATAAGGGGTATGGAATGTAAGGTAGCTAGAGAGGTAGTGGAGGGGGGGACGGAAGGCCCATAGTGATAATAGTGGAGGCCATTCAATGTAAGGTGGACTAGGTCCACTATATTATTAAATAAGGCCCACTATGGTAGTTAGATATAATAAATGGGTAGTTAGATATAATAAATGCAAGAGGACTTCTTATAAGGTTCTACTTCTAGAATATTCCTCCTCTAGAATGTTCTTAGGTGATGGTAGCACTATATAAAGGGGTCCAAGAAATGTAATGGAAAATGAAGAGAATTATTGTATTTGGAGTGGTATCTCAATAGGAGGATGCCCCCTCAAAGAGGCAAGTGAACAGGAGAGGATCCATTCCATAATAGGATCCATTGTATGGTGTTTCCCTACCCCAAGGGTTTGATAGTAATAAAGGAGATTTTGCATATTGTTCTTATATATCTATTGTGGTGCTTTTGTATTCAGTCTTTAGTTCTTAGCAATCTCCTCCTTCACATATCTGTGAATAAAAACACTCTTCACATCCAAGTGATGGACTTCTTAGTGTCGAGAAGCCACAATGGCCCAAACTAGCCTGATGGAGTCCATTTTTGCCACTGGTGCAAAAGTCTCGGTATAATCAATGCCATGTAACTAAGAGTAACCATTAGAAACAAGAAGACATTTATACTTACTGATCTCACCATTTTCAGCCATCTTTTTCTGAAATCTCCATTTTCATTGAACAAGCTTTCTTCCTTTCCTAAGTGGAACCAAATCCCAGGTTTGGTTCTCCATTAGAGCACTGTAGTCCTCATCCATAGTAACTTCCCAGAAGGGGCTTCCCATGGCCTCTATATATGACTGTGGATATGTTGCAAGTAAAATATATCAATGTATGGGCAACAACTTCTATGTGGAAGCCAAGGTAGTGGGGGCCTCGAAAAACTGTGATCTAGTCCTCCTCAGACCCGTCAGATTGTCGACTAGTTCACCGACATCATGCAAAGTCTTTTTGGCCCAGACTAGTAGGGGATCTGGAGAATCCATGACCTGATAATCAAACTTTTAATATAATCCAATACCTTCTCATCATTATTATCTAAATTTCTTGAATGAGCATCAAAACTCTCTTCAACTGTTTCATCCAAAAAATCCCGACAGGTTGATCTGAAACTGCATGTAGCGGACCCTCTTCAAAATTCACACTTCACTCAATGAAATGTGTATCAGTAGAAGTTTGTAGAAGCCTATAAAATTTTACACCTTCATTTTATCCAAAAAATATGCATTCAACACTCTGAATCTCTAGTGCCCTTCATTTATCAAATGGAATATGGGCCCATGCACGACAACCAAAAATTCTGAAATGAGAGAATTTTGGTTTCTTACCACACCAAGCTTTGAAAGGAGTGATTCCCTTCAGTGATTTGTGAGGAAAACAATTTTGAATGGATGATGCACAATTTATGGCTTCATCCCATAGCTTCAAAGCCAATGATTTTGACTGTAGCATGCAATTTTCCACCTCTTTCAGTGTCCAGTTCTTTCTCTCGGCAACACTGTTCTACTGCAGTATGTAAGGCACTATATGTTGGATATCGATGCCCACCTAGAAACAAATTTTATGCATATATGTGTTAACATACTCACCTCCATTATCACTATGAAGGATATTAATCCTTCTGACATAATGATTCTCAATGTGTGCTTTAAATTCTTTAAAATATTGAAAAACTTGAGATTTCAATGTCAAAAAATACACCCATGTCAAGTGAGAGTAGTCATCGATAAAAGTGAGTACATACCGATATTTTATTATTGAGGGATCGGGGATGGTTCCCATGAAATCACTATGAATCAACTGAAGAGGTGAGGATTCCCTCCGTTCTTTTACTTTGTCAATTTTTTTCTCGGAATGCTTACCAAGAATGCAACCCTGACAGATCCCATTGGAAAATTTGATTTGAGGAAAACCAGTTACCATGTCTGATCTGGATTTTATGAGCAGAACGAAATGACTACAGATTATTACCAAATTATTAACAAAGAATAATAGAGATACAGTAAAATTGGTTTTCTATTCAATAAGGAAATAAGATGAAACTGTAAAATGCAGCGGAAAACAAGCTTGCTGGAATGGTGGCGGCTTATCTCTGAGAAGAGATGTGATGGTTGCACTCATTCACAAGAAAATGATTACAATGAGGCTCTCAAGGCATTTTTACAATAAACAGTAGTTTCAAAAACCCTAAACATCCAAAAACCTAACCCTAGGAGATGAAGCGCCAAAAGTCATGTGGGCCCCGTTTGGGTAAGTCAGTACATCAACTTCCCGGGGTCGTAACTTTTGCATACGATCTTCGTTTTAGGCGTATGATAGCCCATTGGAAAGATCTATTCGAGGAATACAATAGTTGCACAAAATTTCATGATTTTGCGAGCGCAACATACCCCAAAAACATCGTTTAGGGCCTCAAAACGGCTCTGGAAGATCAGGACCCGAAAAATTGTTAAAAATAGTAAATTATCAAAATTGCTAGAAAGTTGTTTTGAGCCAGCTGGAAAAGGTGGGTGGCCACTGATATCCACCTAGATCAATCCTCCATCCTTATGAAGCAATGGTATCCATTGCATTGAGTTCCCCCATCATATGAGGAAATTTCTGCTGAATTTGGCCCCGAGTGAGCCACTTGCCTTGGTGCAGGAGCTACCCTGCTTTGATGACTCGATAAAGCTAGATCCTTTGTTGTCGAGTGCCCTTGATCTGTGTGTCCACAATTTTATCATTGGATGCTTGTTGTATGCAGTCAAGGTTGAGCTCTGTTGGTGTCAGTTGTTCTATTATGTCTGAGGTGTCCAATAATGGTAGGAAATAAGGCCGAAGGAGGTCCACGTTGAACATTGGGTGTAGGCCAAGGAAAGGAGGAATGTTGAGTGCAAAATCATTATCCCCCATAGCCTTGGTGATGGTGTACGGCCCATATCAGAGTGGGTGAAGCTTCTGATGGGGTCCTGTAAGACATTCTTTCTGCAAGTGCAACCAAACTTTGTCGCCCACCTGAAACTTATGTGGAACCTGATGTTGATCATGGCGCTGCTTGTACTTGTCATTAGACTTCTGTAGGATATCCTGAACCTGTTGGCAGATGTGTTGGATCCTCTCAATGAATCGGGTGGCTTTGTCAGCCTCAGTTAGAGTAGGAGAGGAGTCGGTCGAGGTGACCGCAAGGGGAAGTGCAACATCTATGGGACCCAATGGCTGGAATCCCAACCCCACCTGAAAGGGGTTGTGGCCAGTTGAGCTATGCAGGGCTCGGTTGTAGCTATGTTGGACATAGGGAAGACTCTCATCCCATGTGCAAGGGTGCTTGGAATTATACATGTGAAGGATATGCACGATCATTCGATTTACGACCTCGGTTTTGCCATCTGTCTGGGGGTGGAAGGTCGTGGATTTGGTGAGCTTGTTGTCCAGCAGTGACCAGAGGCTCGACCAGAATGTGCTAAGAAATCAACTGTCCCAATCTTAGATAATGGTTTGTGGGATTCCAAAATGTACCCAAACTCGTTCAAAGAAGAGCTTGGCAGTGGCTTCTGTTGTGATGTTCTTCTTGCACGCAACCAGAATCCCCATCTTAGAAAAGTGATCGACAACCACAAAAACACAGTCATTTCCCCGCTTTGTGGATGGGAGGCTCGACATGTAGTCCATTGAGATGGATTCCCATGGTCTGTCAAGAGTAGGAAGAGGGGTGTACAGGCCCTATTTCTTAGTGGTTGGTTTGGCAATAGCGCAAGCAGTGAAAGCCCTGATATACTTGTTGACCTCCTGTCAAAGTTTCAGCCAGTAGAAATGTTTTTGTAGCATCACCACTGTCTTTTCGACGACGAAGTGTCCTGCCACACGGCTGTATTGGGCTTCCCAAATCATCTTCGCTCGCTCACTTTAGGGAACACATATATGGCCTAGATGACACAACAACCCATCCTGAAGATGGAAATTATCGACAACTGCATTTGCACCCAACATTTGGTAGGTGGTGGTGAAGTCTGGGTCTGTCTCATAGAGTTTGGGCCATCCAGAGGTCTCATGGCCACAAGATTCTAGCACTGTGGTGAGTGCCATGACTGGTGGTCTGCTAAGGCAATCAGCGACACGGTTGTTGCTTCCAGTTTTATACTTGATGTTGAGGTGGAATTGCTACAAATATGTGGACCACTTTTGATGGCAGTCATTCTACAATTTTCCTTGTGTCTGCATGAACTGCAGTGGCATATGATCAATGTGGATGATTGTCTCCCTCCCAAGAATGTAATGTCTCCACTGGCGGCAGGCTTGCACAATGGAGTACATTTCTTTGTCATAAGTAGGGTACTTATGAACAACATCTGATAGTGTCACACTATAATAGGCCACAGGGTGGTCGTGCTGCGTGAGAATGACACCCACAACATAGTCTGAAGCATCAGTCTCAATCTCAAAGGGCTGTTGCAGGTCTGGTAGTGAAAGTATTGGGGCTGAGCACAAGCGCTGCTTCAAATCATCGAATGCTTGTTGTTGGGGTTGGACCCATGCAAATTTCGCCTTACCACCACCCCTGGTTATTTGGCTAAGGGCCCATGCAATATGGGAGAATCCCAACACAAACCTGTGGTAGAAATTGGCAAGGCTCAAGAAGCTCTGAAGCTCAGTGAGTGTGGTTAGGGATGGCCAGTCACGGATGACTTGGATCTTGGCTGGATCCAAATGTATGCCATTTTGATCAATGATGTAGCCTAGGTAATGGACCTTGTCGATGCTGAAGGAGCATTTTTCCAAGTTGGCATATATCTTGTGCTGTCGCAGGGTGTGCAGAACCTGTTGAATATGCTGCAAGTGTTTGGCCCAAGTCTTGTTGTAAATGAGAATGTCATCAAGATACACCACTACAAAAGTATTGGTGAATGGTCGCAGGATATTGTCCATCATCCTCATGAAAGTGGTTGGAGCGTTTGTCAGACCAAAGGGCATGACCAACCATTCAAAAAGGCATTCCTTTGACTTGAATGTGGTCTTCCATACATCTGTCTGTTCTATCAGGACAAGATCTGGTGGTAGCCAGACTTCAGATCAATCTTACTGAAGTATTTGGCCCCCATGAGTTGATCAAGGAGGTCATCGATTTGGGGAATCGGGTACCGGTTTCTGACTGTGATTTTATTCAGTGCCCGATAATCAATGCAAAGTCACCAGGTTCCATCTTTCTTCTATACCAGCACGATTGGGCTCCCACAAGGTGATGAGCTCGGACGGATGTGCCCCTTGTGGAGAAATTCCTGGATCTATCGCCTGATCTCCTCATTCTCTAACAGAGAGTGACGATAGACTGGCCCATTGGGTAGTAGTGCATCGGGGGTCATATCAATGGGGTGCTTGAACTGGCAATGCAGAGGTACCCTGGTAGGCGAGGAGAAGATATCCGAGTATTCTTCCATGACCTTATCTACATGCTTTTGTTGTGTGGAGAGGTCGACCGCAGAGACCCTGGATGTGGCTATGATTTTTCTCTCATTCTGAGAGTGGATCATGAAGAAGACAAACTTCCCCATTTGAGAGATGACCTTCCTGCATTTCTTAGCAGAGATCAAGGAAATAGCACTAGGTGGGACAGCCTCAGGTATCCTGTACAATTTCCTGTTCAAAGTAATAATAACACTACGAGACCTAGACTCGTATACAGCATGACGTTTCCATAAATAAGGTTGGCCCAAAAGAACATCACAAACTTCGAGAGGAGAAACATCACACAATACCTCATCTTTGAAGGGCTTGATGTTGTACGACAGTCGACACTGTTGGCTGACGCAGAGATCGCTTCCTTGGAGGAGCCATCCAATGGCGTAGGGTTGTGGGTGCAATGTTTTTGGCAGGTCCAACCACTTGTCGACCTCTGCTAAGATGAGGTTCTTCTGGCTACCACTATCAACAATGAAGTGCAGTGGGGTGCCTTTTACCCACATCTGGGAATGGAAGAGGCACTCTCCTTCTTCTGGCTCGTCTGGTTCACCATGCTGGAGCTTGGTGGTAGCAACGGTGGCACTAGGTTCCACGTCAATGGTCTATCTTCCCCTTTCTAGTTCTGACTCAGAGTCAGAACCCGCATTTGATTCACAAGCTTTCACTTCAGCCACTAGCGTCTACTTTGAGCGACAGTCAGCAGTGTTATGCCAAGGGCTCTTATGTAAATCGCACCACTTCCTGGTATCTTTCTTTGTATTTCCAGTGTCCTTCTTTGCTTGTGGCTTGGACTAGTTGTCTTGATACTGTGCATCTTTGATCCATCCTTTTTTCTATGGGTTGGGTCCGCCCTTTCCTGGCTTTTGTTCTGCGGGGTTCCCCGACCCAAATTGTCGCATCTTTTGTTTGAGCTTCTGCTTGATTTTGACGGCATATCGGTAGGCCACGCCCAAGGATGAGATGTCCATAAATTCCATTTCGGTCTGGATGTATCTATGCAAAGCACCGTGATACTTGAGCACCATATGTCTCTCTGAATCTTTGATACCCAACTTGGTGTGCAAGGTATGGAAGATATTTGTGAAATCTGGCACTGCTTGGTCTCTTTCTTGCCGCAATGTGGTCCATTTGGTATACAAGTCGTCATAACTTCCGATAGGGTAGTATTGGTCCTTAATAGCATCCCTGAAGGATTCCCAGGTGGCCGTGAATGTAAATAATGAAGGTTCCTCTGTTTCCTTTTGCTCATAGAAAGTTGCCCACCAATCTTTGACATGGGGAACAGCTTTGAGGAGCACAAAAGTAATCTTTTCTCTATTCGAAAAGTTATGGATAGAGAAATACCCTTCTAGTAGATTCAACCACTTGTCTACAGCCTATGCATCTATTTGACCTTCAAATATAGGAATATCAAAGTTTATTTGTACCTTGAAGGGGGCGGTGCCTCTGCTCGAAGAAGATGCATCGCCTGTTGGTAGTCTCCGAAGGATTTGCGCGAAATTATCCATCATCTCGTTCCTCTGTTGCGTGAGGGCTTCCTCAATCAACAGTTTGAAAGGATCTCCTATCCCATCATCTTTCTTTTCTCCTTCCATGAGAGGTCACGTGGGTGTGAGAGAGATTTTTCCCTCAAGAGAAACAAGCTCGAGACCCAAATCTTTGTACTCCAACCTCGTTGGGGACATGCATTAAGACGACAAGGAGCAGACCGCTCTGATACCATTGATCTGGATTTTATGAGCAGAACGAAATGACTACAGATTATTACCAAATGCTTAACACAGAATAACAGAGATACAGTAAACTGGTTTTCTACTCAATAAGGAAATACGCTGAAACTGTAAAATGCAGCGGAAAACACGCTTGTTGGAATGGTGGCGGCCTATCTCTAAGAAGAGATGTGATGGTTGTGCTCATTCGCAAGAAGATGATTACAATGAGGCTCTCAAGGCATTTTTACAATAAACAGGAGTTTCAAAAACCCTAAACATCCAGAAACCTAACCCTAGGAGATGAAGCGCCAAAAGTCATGTGGGCCCCATTTGGGTAAGTCAGTACATCAACTTCCCGGGGTCGTAACTTTTGCATACGATCTTCGTTTTAGGCGTATGATAGCCCATTGGAAAGATCTATCCGAGGACAACAACAGTTGCACAAAATTTAATGATGATTGCAACATACCCCAAAAAACATCGTTTAGGGCCTCAAAATGGCTCCAGAAGTTCAGGACCTGAAAATTTTCTAAAAATAGTAAATTATCAAAATTGCTAGAAAGTTGTTTTGAGCCAGCTGGAAAAGGTGGGTGGCCACCGATATACACCTGGATCAATGTCTTATTTGTTGAGTTGATGAAAAGACCTGTAATTAAGATTCACAAATATCTCATTCCATAATCTGATCTCTTCATTAGTATGATTCAAAAAATTTGTACATACATATTTGGGAATGAAATGAGAGAAGGAATACAACTGAGAGTGATGATCTACAACATTGTGAGCTACCCAGGACCCTATTTTTAAGTCTGAAATATCCATTGAATCTGGATAGACTTCGACCTTTCTTCCATAACTTGAATGTGTGATTTTATATATGGAAAGAAAGTACATGGACAGCGAGGGGACATGCAACACATTATCAAAATATCCCCCTTCCAAAGAAACTATGCCTTTACCACATACCTCAACCAATGTGTCGTCTTCCATGAGAATAGAAGGTCATGTGCCCTCTTCGATGGCCGAGAATGATTCTTTATTTGCAGCCATATGATTCGAAACACCTGAATCAAGGATCCAATTGGATGGGGAGGATGTGAAAGCCATCAAATCATGACCATCGCGAGTTTTCCCTCTTCCTTTGGTCGATTTTTCTTCATCCTTCTTCCTTGCATTTGTCGGGACCATGAGATTGTTTTGTTGTAGCATCTTTGCCATCACGTTTATAGTTTTCCTCATACAATAATATTCAGGATGATAACCTTTTTGAAAATAGTTTCATTTAGATCTTTCCTTTTTCTTCTTTCCTTTGTGATCTGAAGAAGATTCATTCGCCAGTTTTGAGAACTTTTCCTTTCTAGCCTCGGGGTTTTTTCCTTTCCCCTTTTTTTCCGATCTTTGAAATTTGGTTTTCTTTCTTCATTTGATGCAAGAGCATGATCTCTAGAACAATGTATGGAGCCCATGGAAACTAATTTTTCCTTCTCTTGAGTTAGTGCTTCAATAAAATCATCTAAAGAGGGAATTTTCCACTTCAAAGTTGTTAATTTTGAAGCATGAAACAAGGAAACAAAAACTGAATAATCGGGACCTAGGTTTGAGAGAATGGAAAGGATGAGTTGCTCATCCTTTTTCTCTACTTTGAAATATTTAATATGAACTACAAGAGATTTAAATTTTGTAAAATACTCTTGCAAAGAATCAAAATTTGACGGATTCAAACATATGAGCTTGTTCTCCAAAATGTAGGCTTGAAGTTCATCTTGTTGACCAAACAACTGTTCCAACTTGGTCTAGACCTTGTTGTGGGATGATGCAGTGTCAACATGGAACATCAAGTCTCTTGATATGGAGAGATATATCATCCCAAAGGCTTCATCCATTTGATTGAAATACTTTTCCTTCTCCACAACATTCGTTGGCTCATCTTACGTGCCCATTGTTATCTGATAGAGACCTTTTCCTCGGAGAGCAAGGGTGATCTCGAATTTCCATTCAAAGTAGTTGAATGGAGTTAGGAAAACATGCTTTGGATAAAGGTGTTGATCCATTTATTTTTTCTGCCTCCTTTGATGATCTTTCACCTACAAATAAAACTAGTACACCTCTCCCTCAAATTCCCTGAGGCTCTGATATCATGTAAAATTCTGAGACCCAAGAGATATAGAATTTGATGAGAAAAATAATACTAATCCAATGAATTTGCAAGTAAACAAAGAACAAAGAGATAGAGAATAATTTACTCCATAAGAATGAATGTATTCACAATATGTTAAAAATTACAATGAGATCAATTCAATATATAGAGAGGAATTGATCGTGTCACTAATAATAGCAAGTGCCACTCAAATACCAAAAGCAGTGAAAAAATAGCTAAATCACATGCCTAAACTTCTAAAATAGATAAAACACACCTAACATGAGTATGATAGGATAAAAAGTGTTCTTATCCATAACTGATTAGCTAAATAAATCTTATTCATAATTGATTAGCTAAATAAAGCAAGTTTACTAAAGAAAGGGGATAAATCCCTAAAATCAAGGGACACTTCCTTTATGGTTTTAAGATTTGCATGGAGTTTGGAAAGGAGTCACTAAGTCAAGTTGTAATTAAATAACTCAATATTAACTCCATGTCATAGGGGACATATCCCTAAATTTAAGTAAAACTCCCTAAAAACAAGGAAAGTGTCTCTTGCCCTCTCTAGAAGGTCAAATCAAGTGAGGAAACATGCATTGGGATGCATTGATCGAGGTCTAGTTTCCTAAATCAATTAATACACCGAGGGAAGTTAAGATTATGCTCTAACAATAAGTTACTTAGGACAATGAATATATCCTAAGATATCAATAAGGTGGTCTTAGGATTTACGATTAGAGAAAAATTGCTTACATTCCTCTCTTATTCTTGTTTATAATTTTCTCTTTTATTCTTAATAGTAACTTCATATTCTACTTATTTTTATGTTTTTCCTCTCCCAATCTTCTCATAAATTTCCTCTCTTATTCTTTTTTTCTTTTTTCATTCTTGTTTAGCAATTTCCTCTTCCATTCTTATTTATCAATATTCTCTTTTGTTCTTCTTAGCAGTTTTTCATTCCACTCATTTTTCTTCTTTCATTCATTTTTAGCAATTTCCTCTTCCATTCATTTTTTCTCCAATTCTCAATTTATATTTTATTAAAAGGAGGTGTATTGATCCATAAACAAGGGACTTATATCCCACTCGCTTCACCAACATGGATATTGTGTGGAAAAACTTCCAATCTATATTCTATGTATTCTTTTGATGGCTATAAGGCCTATTCTTAGTGTATTTGTCACACACCCACTGCGGCGTAATAAATTTTTCATCTTTTATCGAGGAACAGAATCCCCGAAATCCTACGGGGCTTAGCACAGGCTGCAGACACCACCTCTACCTCAACAGACTCTCTGTGCGACCTCCCAGTCTTAAGGATCATTCAGTTTCTTTTATGAGCCGAAGCAGCTTCTTTTGATTCCCAGATGGAATCTCCTTCCAATCGATCCACGGGTCCTTTCGGAAGCTCCCCTGTGCGAACAACACTAGGCATGAGCTCCACCCTCTCCGAGCGACCACAGTGCTATGACCAAGGCCTATTCCTGAAGGCGCTTGTCGCAACTCGCAATCTCACGAGTTCGCAAGTCGAAACTCATGACTCTTCCTTCCCAAATTCACGATACCCGAAATCACAAAATGGGTATAGATCCCTTGTGTCAGTGCCCTCTGCACATGACCAATGGCTAGGCTAAGCGCTATCTCCCATCGCAACTTCACGACTTCACAAGTCGAAGGGTTGAGCTCTCATGTTCTTATCTCGTGAATCCCCGAGATACGAGAAGTCAACAGAGTGTTGACACCTTTCCCCCTACGGCGCGTGTCTGCTTGTCAATCATGCAGGCCCCAACTTGTGGTTCTACCATGTGTCCACACTCGTGCCTCAACTCTCAACACTTCGCGACTTCTGCAGTCAAGACGAGGTCCTTTCAACCTCTGAACCTCCGAATGAGCGATACGTGCGATGAGGCTTTGATCCAACGGTCCTCCCTTGACCTGGATCCAACGACTATCCTTGCTCCTCGTGATTTCGCAACTTGCGACCCCCAGTGACACAGATCCTCTATCATTTTGAATCCC
>ML787741.1:0-16928 GCA_009831015.1 Picea engelmannii | reverse complement strand
TATGCATTGAGGTTCTGGTAGAAACTCTCCCTCCGGTTCCACCTGGATCACAGACCAATCAATTATATGATTAGCATCATGTACATATTTCTTTAATAATGAAACATGGAAAATATTATGTGCTTTTACTATGGGAGGAAGTGCTAGCCTATAGGCTACAGGTCCCACGCTATCTAGAACCTCAAAGGGTCCACAATATTGAGGTGCTAACTTGGCACAAGCTCCCATTTTCAGGGAACTTTCCCTGGGCCTAACTCTGAGATATACATGATCTCCCGCTTTGAACTCTCTTGGAGTTCTCTTTTGGTCGACATAACTTTTCTGTCGGTTCTGAGCGACCTTCAGGTTTTTTTTTATCTGAGTCACTTGCTATTCCATTTCTTTCAACATGTCGGGTCCAAAAGAAATCCTTTTTACGGGATTACTCCAACTGACAAGAGTGTTGCACGGTCTACCATAGAGGACTTCAAAGGGACTCATCTTTAAGGATGCTTGGTAGCCGTTGTTGTAGGTGAATTTTACCAGTGGCAGGTAGTCTTCCCACTTCTTAGGTTGGTGCATTACATGCATTCTTAGCATGTCTTCAAGTATTTGGTTCACTCTTTCTGTCTATCCATCGGTTTGAGGGTGATAGGCGATGCTAAACAATAATTTGGTCTCTAAACTTTCCATCATTGATTTCCAAAAGTTGGAAGTGAACTTCGTGTCTCTGTTAGACACGATCTCTTTTGGCATGCCATGCAGTCTAAATATATACCTCATGAATACCTGGGTGATATCTATTGCCTTGCAAGTCGATTTGACGGGGATGAAATGAGCAGACTTGCTCAATTTATCCACCACTACCATGATGGCATCATTCTATTTGGTTGAGGTCGGTAATCCAGTGATGAAATCCATGGAGATGGTTTCCCATTTCCATTCTGGGATTGGTAGAGGTTGTAATGATCCTGTTGGGTGTCAGTGCTCTGCTTTAACCTGTTGGAACTCTATGCATTTGGCCAAGTACTCGGCTATGTCTTTCTTCATTCCAGGCCAATAGAATTGTCTCCTAGTGGTCGTGATCATCTTCTGGTATCCTGGATGACCAGAATAGGGTCTTTTATGTAGTTCATCTAGTATGAACCTCTTCAAGTCGTCACAATCTGGAATATAAAATCTGCTTCTGTAAGTGAGCAGACCTCCTTCAGTCATCTGGTAGCCTTCATATTTTACTCTGGCGGGTTCTTGTTGTAGGTACATGGTCACGGTCTGGACGAAGGGATCTATTTCTTGTGCATTTCTAACTCTTTCCTTGACATCTGTCTCGCAAGTGCTCACCACTGCCAGGTGAATTTTTTTCATACTTGTTCTAAGGGCATCGACCACCCTATTTTCCTTTCCTTTAATGTGTTTTATTTCGAAATCAAACTCGCTAAGGAGGGCCATCCACCTAGCTTGCCTAGCATTGAGCTTTGGTTGATCAAATAGGTATCGCAATCCACAGTGATCTGTCATAAGTACAAACTTTCTTCCCAGGAGGTAATGCCTCCACATTTTCAAGGCATGCACTATGGCAGCTAGCTCTAGATCATGGGTCACATAGTTGACTTCATGCTCGTTCAATTTTTGGGATTCATAGAAGATCACACTTCCTTCCTGCATAAGAACTCCTCCGAGCCCTTCCTTACAGGCATCTGTGCACACGAGGAAGTCAGCTTCTGGATTGGCAATCTTTAGCATGGGTGCATGGGTCAGTAGATGTTTCAGGGTTTGAAATCTTTCTTCACATTTCTATGTCCACAGGGATTTTGTCCCCTTCTTATGGAGGACAGTGATTGGACAACCAATCTTGGAGAATCCTTTTATAAATCTCCTAGAGTATCTTGCTAATCCCATAAAGGATCTGATGTCTGAAACATCCTTTGGGGTAGGCCATTCCATGATAGACCTAATTTTATCAGGGTCTACTGCTACTCCTTCTTCGAATAGAACATGGCCTAAGTAATGTATTTGATTTTGGAAGAATTCACATTTGCTGAATTTGGCATAGAGATGATGTTATCTTAGCACTTGCAGCACAAGACTAAGATGCTCTTCATGCTCTTCTCTATTCTTGGAGTAAATTAATATATCGTCAATAAAAACCAGCACAAATTTGTCTAGAAATTTGTTGAGTACATTGTTCATCAAGGACATGAAAGTGGCAGGGGCATTGGTCAACCCAAATGGCACCACCACAAACTCATAGTGACCATACCTCATTCAGAAGGTAGTTTTATGGATGTCTTCCCCCTTGATTTGGACTTGATGGTATCCTGACCTCAAATCAATCTTTGAGAAAATAGACGCACCCCCAAATTGATCGAACAGGTCATCGATCTTGGGCAAGGGGTACTTGTTCTTTATGGTTACCTTATTGAGTTGCCTATAATCTATACACAGTATAAGGGTACGCCCTTCTTTTTCATGAACAGGACTGGTGCTCCCCATGGAGACACGCTAGGAGGAATATAGCCCTTATCCATCATTTCTTTTAATTGCAACTTGAGTTCAACTAACTCGGGTGTGCTCATCCGGTAGGGTGTCCTAGACACCATCACTGCTCCCGGTGCGAGTTCTATCAAGAAGTCTATGTCCCTTCTCGGAGGTAAACCTGATACCTCTTCCAGAAACACATCTCTGTATTCTCTCAGGATAGGGTGATTGTCAAGGCTTGGTTTGTCACCTTCAATTGTTTTTAACACCTGTATTGCATATAGGGGGCATCCCTTTTGGCAATACTTTCTCATTTGCAGAGCTGATATTTGTCTCACCGAGATAGGTTTTTGGATCCCTTGAAGGGTTATCTTTTTCCTTTCTTTACTTACACATTCTAAGGTTTTATGGTAACAGACCAATCTGGCTTTATGGGTGGCTAGCTAGTCCATACCAATCAGCAGATCATACGATCCCAGGGGTAATAAGTTAAGGGTTGTTTGGGTGGGGAATCTACCCAACATCAATTGGCAGACTGGTATAACCTCTGCTACCCTTCTTTTGGTGCCAGTGGCTAACTGTACCAACCATGGCTTGGTATGTTTTTGTGGCTGTAGTTTACACTTATCAACAACTTTAGGGGCTATATAACTCAAATTTGAATCAGGTTCAATTAAAACAGACACTAGATGGTTGGAAATAATACCTTCTATTTCCACTACTGAAGCTTGGTGGTTAGCTTGGTTATTATCCAAGACTGCGTAAATTTGTGGCTCACTCCTGGCCACATCATTGACGATAATAGCTTCTTGGATGTTATAAATCCCCCAACTATTCTATTGTCGGTGTGGACAGTCTCTCAATAGATTTTCTTCCCCGCAACCCCAGCATTTCAAAGGTTCTCTCTTTGGGTTATCAGTCTTCACTGATATGGGTCCAGAAGTTTTATTTCTGCTCAAGGAGGGAAAGTTCTCCTGGTGCATACTCCGGGCTGGGAAGCTCATTCTTGGGTTCTTCTTATAGTTCTTAAATCCTAGGGATTTAATTCCCCTTTTCTGAAATCTTGAACTATTCTTTTGTTTCCATCCTTCGTGAGGTTTTGCTCGATGCCCAAACTATTCATGACAATAGGATGCCTTTCGAATAGTACCTTCTAGAGTCTTTGGCTCATCAAATTCAATTCTATTCCAATAGTCCTTAGGTAGTCCACTGATGAAGCATTACACCTTTGCCTTTTCCGCTTTTATATAGGGTACGTACCTCAACAAATCGAGGAATTTGTTGACATATTCTTCTATAGTGAGTTGTCCCAGTTCGAGTTCATAAAACTCTTTAGTCTTTTCGTCGAAATATTTTTTCGATAGATACTTCTTCCGGAAGTATTTCTCAAACAATTCCCAAGACAGGTCCTCTTCGCAAACCCCTTTAACATTCTTAAGGTCTTCCCACCAAATGGAAGCCTTTCCGTTCAAGTTGAAGGTGGCCACTCGGGCCTTCATATTTTTTGAAAAGTCATGGACTCTAAAATACTTATTTAGTCCAAGTAGCTAGGCCTCTGCTTCCTCTCACTTCATGGTGAGTCACCATACTATGCATTCAAAATTTCCCGCAGTTGATCTTTCGCTTGTGTGTAAAAGGAAAAACGATGGTTGTTAGTTAATATTTATATTTATTTATAACTAGTACATAATTCATATTTTCACATGTACACACAGACACAATAGGGATTTTTCATTCTTAAGTTCGTCTTTTGATTAGGAAAGTTAAGACAGGGGGTTACTCTTTTTAGGAGTGTTCCGAACAGAGCTTATGCACAACTCATTCATGAGCCCAAGCAGGTCGAGTGTTGTAACCATGCTCTAATACCAATTTGTCACACACCCACTGCGGCGTAATAAATTTTTCGTCTTTTCTTGAGGGACATAATCCATGAAATCCTACGAGGCTTAGCACAGGCTGCAGATGCCACCTCTGCCTCGACAGAGTCTCTGCACGACCTCCCGGTCTTAAGGATCATTCAGTTTCTTTTATGAGTCGAAGCAGCTTCTTTTGATTCCCAGATGGAATCTCCTTCCAATCGATCCACAGGTCCTTTCGGAAGCTCCCCTATGCGAACAACACTAGGCACGAGCTCCACCCTCTCCGAGCGAACACAACACTATGACCAAGGCCTATTCCTGAAGGCACTTATTGCAACTTGCAATCTCGCGAGTTCGCGAGTCGAAACTCCTGACTCTTCCTTCCCAAATTCATGATACCCGAAATCACGAAATGGGTATAGCTCCCTTCTGTCAGTTCCCTCTATGCGTGACCAATGGCTAGGCTAAGCGCTAGGTCCCATCGCAACTTCGTGACTTCACAAGTAAAAGGGTTGAGCTCTCATGTTCTTATCCTGTGAATCCTCGAGATGCGAGAAGTCAACAGAGTGTTGACACATTTCCCCCTGCGGCGCGTGTCCACCTATCAATCACGCAGGCCCCACCTTGTGGTTCTGCCACATTTCCACACTCATGCTTTGGCTCTCGGCACTTTGTGACTTCTGTAGTCGAGACGAGGTCCTTTCAACCTGTGAACCTCCGAATGCGCAATACGTGTGATGAGGCTCTGATCCAACGATCCTCCCTTGACCTGGATCTAATGACTATCCTTGTTCCTCGTGATTTCATGACTTGCAACCCCCAATGACACAGTCCTCTGTCATTTCGAATCCCTGATATCCTAAATACTGATATCAACTCCTCTGTTGGGACTTTTGCCTCTGTTCATGAGGGCTTAACCCTCATGCATCTCCTGACAGATCCAACGGCTGTCAGATTTTCTAACTAAGATCTAACGGTTCAGATCTGTCCCGCACTATGCACTCTCCCACTGCTCCCTGGACATGGAAAAACCAACGGTCCAGATACTCCCATGGACCTTGGTGATCTACGGTCCCAATTTCTTCGCTCCTCACAAAGATAAAGGAAAAAGGGTTAAGGCATTTAACGTCCTCGTTTATTCCTCCAATCTAATGGTCATGAATGACCACAGGTCTTCTGACAGGATCTCATCCGTCCATCGATACTTATCCCTACGCTGACATTTCAGGATTTCAAGAGGATCATTCTTCCTCGTGCAAGGTTACTAAGACTTGCGCCTTCAAATCCTTTTCTAGGTTCTTGGTGAGATTTCCAAAAAGGGTGTCTCTATGGGGAGATCTATCCAGGGTAATACCTGAGACAGATAAGGGTATAGATTTCCCGAGAACAGACTTGAAGTTTGAATTAACTCAATATGCATATATATATATATATATACAAATCTATCTATAAACATAAGCCATACGTGGTCTTTCCAATAAAAGCATGCAACCACCATTTCTGTTCAACACCACATAGACCGTCTTATACTCAAACCATTCATAAACTACACAGACTATGAGCATACATGTCAACATATAAGTTTCGAGATGCAAGATGATCATAAATGCCAGGATATACATTTCAAGATGCAAGATGTAAAACACTTATCAGAAATAACACTGGATGTGATTGCAACTACTGAGAGGGGTGCTCGTTTCCACCCAATTGTAGGCTCAGCGACTCCCAACAGATTTACCACTAGCCACCCCCAAGCTGAGACCACAATGCTACGAGACTGTGTCTTTGTTTGCCAATGACTGAGAACGAAGGTTACTCTCCTTCTTCTCTGCTATCACTCACTCTGTATTTTTCCAGAGTTCTCCTCTTCCCCTCGCGTCTGCCCCTTGATCGCCCACTCTTCTTGCCTTTTCTCTTACTACCTTTTCTCCTTTCGGTGAGGTTGCATGTGGCACAATTTTCCTCGCGGTGGTCAGTTCTGAGGACTCCACAAATGGGCGGTTCACCCCCATCCCTCATTACTCATGAGGAGCCTTTTACCTACCAACCTGGCGAGTCATTTAATTCGGGGCCAGCGAGCCACTCTTGGTTCTCCGGGATAGTGAAGTCCAAATACGGTATTGGTTTTAGTGGAAGTTAACGCCACCATTCCAAGGTCCTCCCACCACCATTCTTCAGCCATTGTGGTCTCTTTTTCAACACACCTACCCTCTCAACAGTCCTGCATTATATATATATATATATATATATATATATATATTCATAATATTATTTATTATTTACATTCATCGACCTTTTTCACAAGGTCCATTCACATCACACATTCACATTTCTGAGTTTGCCACAATACTTGGCCAGTATAGCTACAAGTAATTTTTTCCTTTTACCAATTGACTTGACTGAGAGACGGGTCAATTTTAGTCTTGGGCCAGTGGAATTCTAGGCTAGTCTTGTTCTCCACTAGGAAAATTGGTGTTGTATCTTGGAAGAAGTAGGTTCCATATCCCAAACATATGTTAAATAATGTTGTGGATCAATAGGTAATTAAATGGAAATATCAAGATCACCATATTGTGTGTAGAGGCTAGATAAAAGAAAATTGCAAATGGTACAACATAAGTAATTTTCAAATTCTCTATGCCTTGATCAATACCTTTGAACCTTGTGATAATTATTTTTGTCGATCATCCTCCAATGGATGGTTATTTGGAAAAACATCCCTTAGTAAACAAGTTGTTTTAGTTTATTTCTTATCAATGAACACAACCTATACAGACTTGTTTAGATTCACTCAGTAGTTTTCTTGGGATTCTTTATGAGTGCTTCACTCTGACCATTCATGTATAGGGTATTTATCATTATATATACACATTAGAATCTTTTAACCAGATGACATTTTGTTCTATCATGGATTGTGGTACTCTAATTGACATGTAGGAGGCATAATAAATTGAGCTCAGATTTTCTTTAATTTTTTAATATCCCTCACCCAATGATTCAATGGCATTTATATAGGAGTTAGATGGTGAGTGGATATGGTTCTATGCATGCTTATACATGGTGAACATCATCACGTCTATTTTACAAGGCTAGTGGTGACATAGTCCTTAAAAATTAGCTAGCACCATCTATGATTCACTAGCAAATATATGGTTCTTTCATTTCAATCATACAATTCCAATTGATTATATGTCAATTGGTTTCCAAATGGAGTTGAGTCAATTAAAATTTTGGGGAATTCCACTCACCACTAGGAAATAAAAAATCCAAGTGTTGAGTATGTATCATTTTGGTAAATTATCTCAACCTGCATAGAGAGGTAAACTGATGCCAAGGATATATGTGTTGATTCCTGACTATGGAAAATTCGACTGTATTATGAACAAGTCAGCAAGTGAGAAATGGAAGTGGACCACTTGAAGGAAATCAACTAGGAAATGAATTAAGTTGACTAGTTGATACTAAGGTTCCTAACAAATCTACGTATGACCACCTACGGTATGTGGAAAGTAGAAAATTCCCTAAAAATTAAGAATTCAATCTAGAAAGAGGTAAATAGACCCAATCTAATGAGCAGTCGAATAGGGGAGAAATAATTATGGTGTATGGAGTTTTCGGAATGCTCAACAGTTTGGAAATAAGTGCATTAATTTCTAAATACAAGAAAACATATTTATCAATCTAACTAGGAAAGGAAACACTGCCAACAATCCTACTACCACAACCATAACCATATATCTTCAATTTTGAGATGAATACAATGATGGGATATATATATATATATATATTATTCACTTGCACATAGAGAATGAATTCTCACACCATAAAATAACTAGGAATCCATTCAATATGACTAAGAACAATATCAAACTCATATGATATTTGCATAAAATATATATTAAAATGTAGTTATATCAATTTCTAACACACAACAATCACACAAACACCATAATAAAAATCATAATTGACACATAGATTTTACCTTGGAAACCCAAATGGGTAAACCATATTCAAATGGAGGCTCGGTTCTCATTTTGACAATCTCTAGTACAATGCATCTCTTGGCTACATATGCATTTTCCTCTCTTGGCTAGAAAAATCCCTTTGAGAGTGAAAACAATGGAATAAATAGGGATATATATGGGTAAGGGGAAGGCCAATGTCCATGACCTTCATTTCCCATTCCTCAACCTTCTCTCCTAGTCTATTTTTCTTATTTCATTTGATTCTCTAGTTTATTTTCTTTTGTCTTATTCACTTTTTATATTTGCATTGATTTTCATAGTTTTCTAACTTTCATAAATGTTTGAATTGGATCGAAATTACTAATTCTTACAACCATTTCTTGGTTCAGATCCATTTCGAATCACACCCCTCACCTTTGAGAGGATTTTTGGTTTCCAAAATATCTAGGAAAATAATCTAGATCAATGTACCTTTTTTTGCTTCTTTGGAATGTGGATCTCACTATGGATCTTGGATACAACTTTGGCTCTATCTATATCTTTGGCTCACGGCTTTGACCTTGGATATGACCCTATCTCTAGTTGTTGGATCACTTGTTCCCACAATGTATAAGTCTTCTCACTGACTTGCATCTCAGAGCAATCTCTAGATCTAAACTCTACAATCAAAATCCATTCTCATCTATCTTAGTATTGGAGATGGTCCTTATTATAATTTAATGAATCCAATTCAAACAATATTACATGTTTAGTATGTTCCCAACACACTATACCTTCACATAAAAAATTCCACAATGGACGTGTGGTTTGTGTTATTTTGGTAGGATTAGTTGCTTCCCAACACATAAACAACTTTATAGTTATTACAATTTCTTACAAGAATTCATGGATTTCTATAGAACACCCCCAAGGTCATTAACCACCATGTACCAATCTCCAACACATCTCCAAGAAGGGGTTCTTTGGATGCATTATTAAAAACAAGAAATAGATTATAGCTATCATTGGAATCAACATGATTTCCATCTTGTTGGTGTCACTGATCTCCTCCACTACTATAGCTCCTTGGCTAGATACTACTCCTTAGATTGGATATGTAGATAACTCTTCATCCTCTTCAATATTCACTCTTTACACTCTTATCTTAGTTGTGTGGTTTTGGGGCTGAAACTATATATGAGTTCACCAACAATTTTCTTCCTAATGACCACTCAACTTGTAGTGTTGGAAAACTTTCTTGGTGCTACTATATGGACTGCTTGACATGCTCCTCCTCTCCATGTGCCTTTGATTTTGATGTTTTATTATGGAATACTTTTGTACTTCTTCCTCTGAAACCATTGAATCTTGTGCCATATGGATTTATTCTCCCATCAAGATGCCTCAAGATGGCCTTTCTTCTTGCAAAATGATAAAGCCTATGATTACCAACAACTGACAATATTATGGCATTTCCTCTTGCAACAATGAAAAAAAAGGGATTTCTTATTTTAGGAAGACCTATATGTCTTGTTCTTCTTCTTACCTTGACTAATTGTCTTTCAACTTCTTATAAGTGTTGGTGCAAGTTTATTCCTTTCACTTTCTTCAACACCACCTTTTTTCAATATGCCATAAGAAGAATAAGGTAGTAGTGGGATGTCATCTTCATTTCTTATTTATCTTCCTTTTGATGAGCATGTCAAATCTATCATGTATTTCACCTTCACAAAATTAGTCTTCCTGGTCATAGGATTTTCACATCTTCCGTCGAATCCTAGGCCTTCATGCTTGACCCACGATGTAGCTACAATGGGACTTATGATGCCTTGTCTTCTATTTCCTATCCCTTTTCCATGATACTTCATCATCCATAAGATATTGGAAATAATGCCTCTAGTATGATTTTCAAATTCACCAAGATTCTCTTGATAAATGTCTACAGAAGGTGAACTTACCAAAGTGGTCTCAGTCATGGCGTTGGATTTGACAATGTTAATGGAAAGTGGTCTTTCTTCCTAGTTTTCTTGGATAGTTACTTGGATATTTTCCAAGGCCTCCTCCTTCTCTACCAACTCATTTTTACAACCAAGTCATCATTTGAGTGAGCCTATATTCTTTCCATCTATCCATTTGAAATAACTTATATCCAAGGTGTACAAGATGCACTATGTGCTTGTGCTAATCTTCCATGACCATAGTGATGGAGTCTTAACATTCATCAAACTTATTATTTATAAATGTTAGTATTTTGGTAGAGGTATGAAGGCTCTTCTCTATCTCTTCCATCCTCTATTTAAACCTATGGATCTATTGCTTCAACTATTGGTTCTCTTCTTGAAGTTGAGTATTACTGGCTTGTAGGTATTCCAACCTATCTCTTCTTTCTTTACCAATGTTGAGTCTATGTTGTCCTCAAAGTAATAGAAGTTGCATCATGATGAAGGATTCAACTTCTCTTATACCAATATGATCCATAAATGAGGGACTTATATCCCACTCACTTCACCATGGATACTATGTGGAAAAGCTTCCAATCTCTATTCTCTCTATTCTTCTGATGGTTGAAAATTCTCTCATCATATCCTCTACTTTAGATTGAATGGTTGGATCCTTTCTCTTCATAATATACACACAAGAAGATAGACAATAATGCTATGACAAATAATTCTTTAGCTAGAAGTCAATATCTCCTTTTACCAATCAAATCAACTTAGAGACAAGTCTATTTCAGTTTTGGGCTAGGGGAACCTTCATGGGTTGAATTCTCCAATGACAAAATTGATTCTATATCTTGGTATAAGTAGGTTCCATAAACCAAACATATGTTAAATAATGTTGTGGAGAATAGGAAATTCAATGGAAATATCAAGATCACCCTATTATGTGCAGAGGCTAGATAAAAGAAAACTCCAAATGGTATGAAATAAGTACTTTTCAAATTCTCTACACCTTGATCAATACCTTTGAATCTTGTAATAATTATTTTTCTCGGTTATCCTCCGATGGATGGTTATTTGGGAGAACATCCCTTAGTATATGAGCTTTTCTAGTTTTTGTCTTATCAATGAATGCAACCTATACAAACTTTTTCAAATTCTCTTGGTATTTTTCTTGGGGTAAACTTTATGCACACCCACAATATTTTAATTCTAGTTGAAATAATCAAATGTGTGTTCCTCCCACAACATGGAAAACCAATGCCACCTTTTTTATTCCAACACTCTCAAAAATAGTCTCAATGTACTAACTCTGAACAAACTTGGAGACCTTAACAAAAATAAAGGAAATATTGTTTACACCTTATAAACAAAACATTAATCAAAAGTCTCCCAGGAAGTCATAAATACCTACCTAACCAACACCAATCCTATATACTAACCCAACTGAACCAATGTATAATAATGAAATAGAAACCTATGAAATTTACTTAGTAAATTCTTTGGATTGTAATGATATTAATATTCACTCAAGAAAAGCGATGGAAGAATCTGCACAACCTCTAATTACTAAGCAATTAGAATAAAACTAGCCATAGAACTCAATAGCCGCAAACCAAGAATAATTCCAATAACCTTTTCTACAAGAAAAGAAAAATAAAAATCCATCTTACCCAAAGAGACTTGAGCAAATAAAATCACTCACTTAACCATAATTTGACCTTTTATGAGAGTTGAAGAAATTATGTGTCAAGTTCCATTTATTAAAGAAATATAAGATGTTCCTATTTGCAACAAGATGATTAAAGAGCAATGTATTAAGAGGCATGGAAGAAAGAAAAAGGACCCTCCAACTATCCATGTAGTAGGGAAGTTTGTTAATCTCATGTTAGGGAAGATACATAGTTTGTTAATCTAATGTTAGCAAAGTACATTACTCCTAAAATACATTAATCTAGGAAGCCTTGTAGTATATGTGTACATAGCCAAATTCTTAATCTAAAATTATTTAATAGATTTAGGAGAAATAATAAATGGTGTGACCAAGGAAACTATGCTCAAGTTGAATTTATGAAACTTATTGAGACAAACACGTGTTGTTCTTAAAATGGATGATAATTCCATTGTAATGCCTAAAGGAAGTTAAAATATATAGTTGTCTCAATAGATTCCTGGGAATTTCTAGTAGAGTTTGTAATACTACAAACTAAATATAAACTTAGTGGATATCCCTTAATCCTTGGTAGACTATGTCTAACAACAACAAATACTTATATTGTATTGGTTAAAAAAAAGAAACTTAACTATTTCTCATCAGAAATATCTGAAGAAGATAACTCTTTATCCTCTTTCCAAACCATTTATAAATATTGAAAAACCACTTTAAGTAGGTCAAGGAGAAAAAGAACCCATTTTTGGAACCACTATACCACCTATCCTTATCATTGAAAACACTTTGGAATTAATAAATCTTATGAGGACATAGTAATTTATAACTTCATGCATAAATCTTATCCTCCAACTGTACAAATTTGGGAGTGATATGATCAACTTGAAGAATATGATGATGAAAACCCAATGAAATCTTTAATTTTATATGATAAATCAACAACTAGAAACACATATTTGGATTTTTTTTTTTAAACTACACAACCTCTAATCACTACAATTGAGATAATCCCAGGAAAATCTTTAAAAATCAACAACAAACTAAATTCTTTTCAACGCCAAGTGATAATAGTTTTATTACAATATAATAGCTTTTCATTTGATTGGGTAATGATTTTATTACAATATAATAACTTTTCATTTGATTGGGATTATGTAGACATGAAAGGAATTGAACCAAAAATTTGCAAACATCATAAAATTTGACTCTTTGTATATTAGAAAACCCCAAAGGAGAATTAAATCTGCACTTAAAGATATGGTAAAATCATAATTGCAAAAATTTGCAAATATCATATTTATATAAAATTTGACTTTAAAAAACCCCAAAGGAGAATGAAATATGCACTTAAAGTAAAATCATAATTGCAAAAACTTTCGAATGCTGGTTTTATAAACCAAATATCACATAGTAAGTGGGTTTCACCAATAGCCATTATCCCAAAGAAAAGGGGTAAATGAAGTGCTCGTGGACTATAAAGAACTTAACTTTAACATATCCATTAGGAAAGACCACTTCCCTCTACAATTTATTGATCACATCCTAGATACATTATATAGAAAGAAACATTTTAATTTGCTTAATGGATTTAGTGGCTACAACTAGATTTAAAACACCCTAGAATATCAAGACAATAACATGTGCATGCATTTGGGATACATTTTATTACAATGTCCTTTATTTTGGGTCATGTAATCATCCTACTATTTTTCAAAATGATTTCTTAAGCATATCTTCATATTTGGTTCATGATAATGAAAAAATCTATACGGATAATTGATTCATGGGAACACTTTTTAAGGAAGCCTTAACTAATTTGAAAAGTGTTATGCAATGTTACGAAGACATGAATTTATTTGTGAGCCATAAAAAAAATATTAATGTTAATTAATAAAGGAATAATCTAAGGGCATTACATATCATATTCTATAATTAAAGTTGATCCTAAAAAATGTTGATGTTTAGATAACATTGGGAGGGCTATGCTCTATGAGAAGTGATGAAGATATTATCTACTGGTTAAGCGACACCTTATCCATTGGCCATGTGAGATGTGCCACAACTAGGGCCTCCGTAGTGAGGAATGTGTAGTTTTTCATTGAGGGCGTGTACCACACAACAAAAATCATGTTAGTTACAAGAAATTCATCAAGTGGATTTTCGGAGTGCATTCCAGGGGGGAATATAAAATGCATATGTTGATGTTTGAGGCAGCATCGTGAGACATTCTCCCTAGACTGTCTTATGTGGACTAGTAGGGAAAAATGTGGACTTCATCTTGACGTGCCTCATATGGTTAGATGAAGGAACCAAGACATTGGTTTCATGAGGAAAACTCGATATGTCTTGTAAGACATTGGTTCCATGAGGGAACCTTGATATGTCTTAGACATGTGTTCCATGAGGGAACAATGAGATGTCCAATGTGGACACAGTTCATGAGTGAATCCTAAGGTTGGACACTTCAGGATATTTGGGTATCCAATATACATTCATGTACCCAAAGAGAAAATGACCAAGATAGGCCCTTTAGGAAGAAAGGGTACATTTGTGGGGTATAGTATTCGAAGGCATACCAAATCTACATCCTTGGTTAGAGATAGATTAAGGTGAGAAAATATGTTACCTTTGAGGAGGATGTATCCTTCAAGAGATCTAGAGGATCTCACATGGATATTGATAGTGAAAGACAAAAAGAGATGGTGCCTTCTCCCCCTCACCCTCCAAGCAGTTTAGGGGGGAGAAAATTGAGCTTATTGATCCAATTGATCCTGTTGATCCTATGGCTCCACTTCATGTTCCCAAAGATATTGCAATATGTCGGAAGAGACTTGCATGGGCTCATCAAACTTTGCAGGAGGTAGAAGGATATGCAGCTCCTCATGGTAACTTTCGAGAGAGAGAAAGAAACCTCAGAGATATTCATGCTATGTGACATCTATGAGCCACATCATTGATTCCAAGCCTTTCTATTATGAGGAGGCATCTAGTCAACCAGTATGGAGAGATGTCATGATGGATGAGTATTAGTCCATGATGAAGACTGATGTATGGGATATTGTTTCGAGACCTGAGGGGATGTCTGTATTGACTTCCAAGTGGATCTATAAGATCAAACACATAGAAGATGGGAGCATCGAGAAGCACAAAGCGAGATTTGTTGCTAGAGGATTCTCTCGAGTGGAGGGAATAGATTATGAGGAGACATTTGCTCATGTTACTCGATACAATTCTATCTAGATGATTATTTCCCTTGCAACATCCATGGGTTGGAGACTACATCAAATGGATGCAAAGAAAACCCTTTTCAATGGAGAGATTGAGGAATAAGTATACATTGAGCAGCTAGATGGTTTCATAATACATGAGAAGGAGTCTCATGTGTGAAGGTTGAAGAAGGCCCTGTATGGACTCAAGAAGGCACCTCAAGCTTGGTATGGGAGGATTGATGGACACCTGATGATTTTGGGCTTCAACAAAAGTGTTGCCGATCCCAACATGTACTACAAGAATTTTAATAGTGAGTTCCTGATTTTGGTCCTCTACGTTGACAATTTATTCCTCACCGGTACAGAGAGCCTTATTGTCGAATGCAAGTATGTGTTGGCCTCTGAGTTTGAGATGAAGGGCCATGGTATGATGCACTACTTCTTGGGACTAGAGGTGTGGTAGAGAACTGATGAGATATTCCTAAGTCAAGGGAAGTACACATTTGAGATATTGAAGAAGTTTGGGATGTTGAACTATAAGGCCATAGCTACACCAATGGTGACGAATCTGAAGAAACTAGGTGTGTCTTCTTCTGATTCTGATGATATTGATCCGACCCTATACAGATAATTGATTGAATCATTATTGTATCTAGTTAACACCAGACCATATATTTTATATGCAGTGAGTGCACTTAGCCTGTTTATGAGTAAGTCGAGACAAAAGCATTGGATTGTTGCAAAGCATGTGTTGCGATAACTACAAGGCACAGTGGGACATGTTCTGAGATATACTTCCAGTATTGAAATGATATTGCAGGGATATACTAACTCTGATTAGGAAGGGAGTGCAATGAATAGGAAGAGCACCTCTGGGTGTTGCTTCACTTTGGGATCTGCCATGGTTTCTTGGTGTAGCAGGAAACAAACTTCTATGGCTTTTAACAACAAAGAAGCAGAGTACATTACATTGAGTTTGGAATTTCGTGAAGCAGTGTGGCTTCACAAGATCCTTGCAGATTTATTTGGACATGTGTTGTTGGATTCCACCATTATTCATTGTGATAACTAGAGTTGTGTGAAACTCTCATAGAATCCAGTGTTTCATGACAAATCGAAACACATTGAGATCAAGTACCATTACATCTAAGACATGGTGTAGAGGAAGGAAGTACTGGTGTAGGACCTTCCTATAAATGAGCATGTTGTTGATGTTCTTACCGAACCCCTCACCAGGATGAAGTTCGAGTACTTCTGTGACAGAATTGGCATGGTAAGGAATGCCTCCCTCACTGAGAGGGAGTGCTAATGTTTGCAGCTTCCTGAGACATTCTCCAGATCATACTCCTTTGTGACTAGGTTGAGTTGATATGTGAGGACACTTATCCGAGCGGCATAAGTGGGTTTGGGCTTATATCCCAACATCCCTTATGGAGAGCACATGAGGACATGTCCCTTGTGGAGAGAACATGAAGACACATCAAGGGAGTTGACCTTGATGTCACACACTATGGGGAGTTGACCATAGTGTTTCTAGAGGGAGTAGCCTCTAGAAGTCAACATGGGAGCTCCATGTGTGGCAGACCTTTTGCTACAATGTCCCAAGTAAGCCTCAGGTGGACCTTCTCCTAGATTAGGCTGCAAACCAAGGTATATAGCATGCATTTATCACAAAGGTGTACTTGTGGTAAATGGGCTCAGGTGTAGTCCTTCTTTGATCATGACAAGGAATAATATGGACTCGAGGTGCTTTCCATGTGTCAGTTAGCATCGAGCTAAAATTCACTCACATACGTGTACCTGTGTTGACCAAGCCTCGTGTGGTCTTTGACCTAGTCATGGTGATTTGG